>JBCJKH010055427.1:0-10070 GCA_039877255.1 Loriculus beryllinus | reverse complement strand
CGCTGTCGCCGCGGGCCCAGCCCGCCCCCTGGCGGCCGCCCTTGCTCCCGTCCGGGTCCTCCCCGCCCGCGACGCTCTAGGCGGCGGCCGCCGGACTCGCTGCTCCCGGCGGGCCCGGCCCGGCCCGCGCTGTGGGACGCGGCACTGGCTGGGCCCGACCCGCACCCGGACCCCCGCACCCGGACCCTCGGGGCCGGGCCGGGGGCCGGGCGGCAGCGGGGGCCCGGGCCTCAGCTCTACGGAGCCGGGCAGCGCCTCAGGTACCGACCCGCGCCCGGGCCTTCCCCCGGCACCGGCCGCGCTCCCGTCTCCCGCTCCCCTCGTCCCCTTCCCGCGCTCCCTTTGCGCCCTCTTCCCCGTTATCCCTCGGGCCTCGCCGCTTCCTCCTCCCTGCAGCCGCTTCCCGCTGCAGCCTTTCCCCTCCCTCCCTCCCTCCCTGCCGCCGGTCGGTGCGGGGCCGGGAGCCCTTCCACTCCCGGTGTCCGTGGGCCCCGGTCCCTCGGGAGCAGGGGGAAGCGCTGGGATGAGGAGGGCAAAGATGGGGGGGGAGGTCTTGAATGGATGGGGCTGCTGTGGGAGCAACAGGCAGCAGTGCAGGCAGGGCCGAGGAGGGATGCGGGGGCTTGGGGTGGTTTGTGTCTAAGGAGGGGTTAGGTTTGGGTGCTGGGAGACGGCAGGGGGGCTGCCGGTCCGGGGCGGGGGGAAGCAGCGATGGTACCATTGGAGTGTTTGGTTTGACGGGTTAAAGGCTGGGAACTGAGCAAGAGGCTGGAGGCTGGAGAGTGAAGCGTGAAAGTGATGCCCCTGAAATACTGAGCAGTGAAGGAGGAGCAGGAAGGGCCCAGGGAGCGTTCAGGCAGCCCAGGATGTGGGTTTGCTGCTTGCTTGGGCAGTTCTGAGCACGACAACTGCTTGGGGTAGGCAGCAGCTCTTCAACCAACTCCCCTTGTGGGTTAGATGAGGGGAGGGAGCGCCAGAGGGAGAGAGGGGTAAAGAGGAAAGAGGGATAGAAGGGAAAGAGGGGTAAAGGAAAGAGGGATAAAAGGGAAAGAAGGGTAAAGGGGAAAGAGGGATAAAGGGGAAAGAGGGGTAAAGGAAAGAGGAATAAAGGGGAAAGAGGGGTAAAGGGGAAAGAGGGGTAAAAGAAAGAGGAATAAAGGGGAAAGAGGGATAAAAGGGAAAGAGGGATAAAGGGGAAAGAGGGGTAAAGGAAAGAGGAATAAAGGGGAAAGAGGGGTAAAAGAAAGAGGAATAAAGGGGAAAGAGGGGTAAAGGAGAAAGAGGGGACAAAGGTAACATGTTTTGTACCAGGTTTTGGTGTTTTTTACTGATGAGATGGGAGCAGGAGGGCAGAGACAGCAGAGGACAAGGCCCCCAGTGAGCAGAATAGATGGAGCAGAGAGGGGTCTGTTGCTAAATTATTGAGCAAAGCTTGTAAGGTCAGCAGGGAGTAAATCCATAAGTGAGCCCGGAAAAACAAATAGGATGGGGTTAAACAGGGAGTGTGTGGTGGTGGGGTGATGGGGACGTGCCGGTGGCTTGATTTGTGCCTAAGCTCCTTCCATCTTTCTAAAGCAAACATTGTTCTTGTGGGGGGCTTGGCAGGGTTAGGACATTGGAGGGCATTCCTCAGCCACAGCTGAAGGATGGGGTTGCAGGTGGGGGGTGATTCGATGTCAGGGATGAACTGGGAGCCACTGGGAACGTGGCTCTGCTCGGAGAGGCCACTCTGTGATTCATGGTTTAATTTGGAGCGGCTGTTGAGGCGGATTCTGGCCTGGCAGGGGGAGAGCTTTTCAATAGCCTTTTCATTTCCTTCACTGCTCTGCTGCCAGGCTGCTCACCCGTAGGACTTCATTCCCCCACGCCACGGATGGAGAGCTCGGGGGCTGTTGTCACCAAAGGGGACGCGGCATCTCCCCTGCGAGCTGCTGCTGATCCCCTGCCCTCGAGTGCACGTGGAGGCCTTTAAGTTTGCATCCAAGCCCATGGTACTTCTCACACCCCTTGCGTGCAGCTCCTGCCTGCTTGGTCCTTGTGCTCGCTGGCTGTGGACAGAGCACGGAGCTTTGGGGGTTTCTGCCATTCCTTCCCACAGCCTGAAGCAGAAGGGCTGTTGTGTTCACTTGCTTTTCGGGCTGCTGGTTCTCTGACCCTTAAGGACCTTGTGTGACGTGAAGGTATCTGCACATTCCTGAGCAGCAGATGTGTGTAGTTCCTCTTATCCTCACCACCTCGCAGCATTGTGGTTTATTTGCACTACTGAGAAACCCTGTGTAGGGTCCCAAAGCCAAGAAGTAAAATACCTTATTTTTAGGTTTTTTAGCTATAGACAGTGTATTTTTTTAGCTATCACAGGAATGCTCTTTGCAGAATTATTTCTATTTTCATGGTCGTGAAGTTAAAATAATATCCTTGTGATATTTGAAAGGAATCTCAGTCACAACCTCCTGTTTAATCTTCTCTGCTTTTTAATCTGTTTCGTTGTATTCTCCTTGTCAGGTGGAAGATGGGACCATTTTCCTTGTGTTTTAGGTGACTCAGATACCTGTTACCATGAAGTCCCGAAGGAGATAGAGGGACAGTAGTGGGAATTTCTTCTCACTCCTCCAAAAAACCCCAACAGTTGCCTAATGGTAAGGAAGCTGTTCTTTTTAGTTGAGTTTCAGATCTGAACCCACTGGGCCACGTTTAGGGGGTTGAGGAGGAAACACGCTGTAAATGCTGCGTGGTGGGAGGAGCTGGTGAGAAAATACAATTGTCCTCTGTTTATGTCCTCTCTCCAGGGATTACCTCTTACACTGACGTGATGGGGAGCTGCTGCAGTTGTCTGTGCAGAGACAGCATCCCAGACAACCATCCCACCAAATTCAAGGTAAGTGTTGCACCTTTATCCCCATCAGAGAGCCTGTGACAGCACCAGCTACTAGAAAAGCCCAGGGTTGGTGGGACTCCAAACATGAAAAGAAAGAAAACCTCTGCTCTTGCTGAAAGGTCTTTTGCTTTATAAGATTTGCAAATACGTCACTGTTTTGTTTGGCTTTTTTCCCCTTTCCTTAAGCAACCTCTGCTGCAAATACGTTTGTGTTTGCAGTAGAAATTGCCTCTGCACAGAGAGTGAGCCTGAGCGAGGAAATGGGGAACTGGAGAGAAACCTTTTATTGCTCAGGGCTGTGTTCCAGTGTCTGTGCTGAGACACATCAGCTGAACTGCCAGGCACACAGTCTCCAGGGCTGCTGGCTTGGTGCCTTCTGCCAGCACTGAATTCATGCTCTCAGCTGAGAAAGGGGCATCTCAGCAAGCACAGGGGGAATCCACAGCAATTACAATGTCTTCATAGGTGGGCTTTTGTGCGACACCAGTGCACTGAGTGTCCTGAGCCCTGTGGCCTCTGCAGGTAACGAACGTGGACGATGAAGGTAACGAGCTGGGATCTGGGATTATGGAGCTGACACAGATGGAGCTCATCCTGCACACTCACAAGCGAGATGCTGTCAGGTGGCCCTACCTCTGCCTGCGCCGCTATGGCTACGACTCCAACCTCTTCTCCTTCGAGAGCGGCCGGCGCTGCCAGACAGGGCAGGGTGAGTGTCCAGGTTCTGTTCATGTGGTGAATCAACAGGTCCTTCTGCAGCCTCTGTTCCCCCACAGAGCTGGAGTGTGCGGATCATACACTTAATGCCCCTGATTAAAACACTGACGAGACCAACACTGTGGCTCAGGACCTGGGTATAAATCTAATGCTCTCATTTTGCTAGTGCATTGGTGCTTGTGAAGTAATTGGTGGAGCAGGCTTGAGCACTGCATGGGGCGGATTTCATGTCAGAGAGCTGTTTGGCTCTGCCTTGGTGCTAAAGGATGCACAGGAGGGCGTGCTGGGCTTCTTCAGCAGCTACAAAGTGCTTTTTGCAAGGCTGAAGCTTTGTTGAGCATCTTTTAACTTGAGATGAAGGGAAGGGGCATCACTGCACCTTTTTGCAGGACCCTCTTGGAGCTCTGTTCCACAGAGCTGCCAAATGCAGGTCAGTAACAAAAGCTGTTTGAGCACGTTTTGGTTTTCTGGGTGCGTTCTCTCTGCCTCAGTTCGTGCTGGTTCTACCCAATGCTTTGCATTTTATGTCTGGCAGTACTTTGTAACATAGAGGGAGAGGAGTTTACGTTTTACAGACCTTATGCATGGGGCTGCTGTGTCTAGAGAAGGGAAGTGAGTCACCCAGGAGTACGTGCCAAGTCATCAGCAGCACTGGGAATAGACTCCAGTTTACAATAGGGCCTGTTAGTTCTTTTCCCAGTCTGTCTCTCTTGCTTTTAAGGAGTTGAACATTTTCTTGGCATCTGCATCCCGAGGAGCAAAAAAAGTTTGTTTCCTCATTCTTTCAGAGTGTTTGTAAACTCCTCCTTACCCAAAAGAACTCTGTGTGACTGTTCAGTGTCAGTGTAAAAGCTCTGTGCAGGTCTGTAGTGCTATATGCTCCTTTTTAATGTTCATGTACTTGGGGTTTTCCTCTTCTGGAGTCCTCTGCTTATCAGCTGCCAGCAGTGGGAATCACTTCTCTTCAGGTTCTGGTTTGCCTTTTTGCAGGATGCGGAGCAGTGCTTAAAAACCTGCCCTGTTCAGGGCCAGGTACTGGTGATAAAGCAGAGCCATTTGCTTTTCGCATGTTACAGGATTTTTAGCAGATACATACTTACTCATCAGTCTCAAAGCAGACAGAAATGAGAGGGGTGGCGTTGTGTTTTGAGGAGGTTTCTTCCTCCTTTGTAGGATTTTATTCTGCTCAGTTGCTTGCGTTGGGAGGACTCCTTCCTAATGCTGCTCCCTACCTTGTACAAGGCAGACAGAGCTGTGTTCTGGGCCAGGATTTTGAAAGCCTTCCTCTCTGTGGCAGCAGCGTTGTTGCCATGCTGTTCCTGTTGCCATGGCTTGTGTGCCTGCCAGCCTGGATTGGCAGCTCCATGCACACAGGCTCCGCCGGGGCTGCTCCTTTGGGGAGATGCTGTTTAATTCCATATGGATTTTAGCTGTCACATTGTCCCTCACCCATGTGCATGCTCCACAGGGCCCAGTTCAGCTGTAAGTAGCCACTGGGTAGCTTTTTCCCTGGCAGTGAGAGTTGGACTGTGTGCCAAGTGAGTTAAAACAGATTAGAGCTGAAACAAGAGCGGTTAGCCTGTCCTTTCACACCTCGGCTTGTGTGGGATTGATTCTTGTAGGAGAGCTTGAGATGCTCAGTATGTTCCTTGTAACGATGCACCATTTGGTCAGATGGCAGCCATAACATTGTGTTCCTGTTGATGCAATAATCCACAGTGGTTGGTTGGTTCCCTGTGGGCTGCAGGGATTGATTGTGTTAAACACAGCCAGAGAAATCAGAGTTGCCTGTTCATTTAGAGCCAGGAACTACACACATTCCTGGTAAAGCAGGACCCTGTCTTGCTTTGCTGACCCTCCTCTTTGTTACTGTGCAGGGATTTTTGCCTTTAAGTGTTCCCGAGCTGAGGAGATCTTTAACCTGCTCCAGGACCTGATGCAGTGTAATAGTATCAACGTTGTGGAAGAGCCTGTTGTCATCACCAGGAACAGCCACCCCACCGAGCGGGAGCTCTCCAGGACCCCCCAGGCATCCAACAGTAAGGCTCCTTCAGTGTCTGGGAGAAGAGAGGGGAATGCAGGGATGTGCTGCTTCACAGCTGACCCATATGATTTAAATAGATTTAAAACAAGAGATGAGCCCCTCACTGACATGGTTTAGTGGTGGATGTGGCAGCCTTGGGGTAATGATTGGATCTGATGATCTTAAAGGTCTTTTCCAACCTGGTTGATTCTATGATTCTAGGAGGGCCCAGCCCTTGTATTTATATGAGGTGCTTTGACACAGGACTCTTTCCCAGAGAGGTTGATTCTGACTTTCAGGGTGCAGTTAAGATACCAGCTCACTGCAGAGAGGAAGTAAGCTCTGTTTTGTGCCAAACCAGTGCTGTAATCCCCTTACCTGCCTTGATTCTCTCCTAGGTCTGGGGTACACTGTCCCAGGATTTCCTAATGGATTTCACAGCTACTCTGGAGAAACCCTACCATACTCTGCAGCCCACCACCCCTCTGTGAGCAGCCTGAAGCATTCCTCTGTGGGTGAAGACTCTACTCATGCCCTTATTGGGCCTGATGAGCAGGTAAACCTGGATGTCCTAAATTCTCCTGTTTGCAAGCAGAGACCAAGCAGCTCGTTTGCTCATGGTTCTGGGCAGTTCTGGGTTTCTTCAGCAACCCAGGGGATCCTCATACCTTGTCATCCTTTTTTTTCCCTCTTTTGCTTCATTTTACTCTTGGAAACTTCCACTGTCTGACACTTCACTACAACAGGCACTCTGCCTGAGGTGCCTTCCTTAATCCACTGGTATTTGCACAGCAGAACTTTAAGTTCTGCGCCATATGCATCGAGCATGAACTAGATGATGTGTTTCTCCTGCAGTTGGACTCCCTTTAGTCTCTCCTCCAGCCCACAAATCCAGAAATGGCTTTTTTCCTCCCTTAAATCTTTCCAACTTCTGAAATTCTTTCACCTCCTGCATCAGCCACCAACATATTCTCCATCCCTGTTGGTTTCTCAGCTGCTTTGCTCTTGTCTCTTCTCCCTTCACTGTCCCTCTGCTTCTCTCCTTGCAGTCCCACACCTACGTCAACACGGCCAATGGTGATCAGGAGTTGAGGGGCCGACACTGTATGCACTCCTTGCCTGAAGTCCACCCTCCTTTCCCCCATAGGAACCGCAGCTGCTCCCTCGAAGACCGCAACCCCCAGGTCTTCCTGCAGCCAGGGGAGGTTAAGTTCGTGTTAGGTCCCACATCCAACTGCAGACGCGCCTGTCGGCACCACCGGGAGTGCAGGACGCACTTCTGCCCCCCCAACAACAACAACAACGAGTGTGAGGAGGAGTGTCCTTCACCCCAGTGCGTCTATGAGAACGTCAATGGCCTGCTGCCCCCCAGCACCTCCTCTCTCTGCCGAGGCGGGCGCTTGAAGCTGCCCCGGGAGGACTCGGGCTTAGCGGGCTGCTCCCACCGCAGGACGGCGTTGCTGCACTACGAGAACTTGCCATCCCTGCCCCCGGTGTGGGAATGCCAACCCTTCCCGCGGGGCGAGGAGGATGCGGGTGATGTGTTGACACCTTCCCCCAGCGGCTACTCCGAGGCTGGCGAAGAAGATCCCCTCCAGAACTACATGAACTCGGAGAGCGCGGCCCTGCACCGGGGCCAGCGGCGCAGCAGTTTCCTGCCGAAGCCTCGGCGCAGCTGCGTGCCCAACGTCTTCAGCTTCGACTTCCCCCGGCCCTGCCCGGAGCAGCCCCGGCAGCTCAACTACATCCAAGTGGAGCTGGAGGAGGCTGAGCCGCACAAGGGCCATCAGAACCCCCCTGCCTCCCGTGTGCCAGCTCCTGCCACCCCTGACGCCCGCCGGACGGACTCCTACGCGGTCATCGACCTCAAAAAGACAGCAGCCATGTCCAGTTTGCAACGGGCCCTGCCCAGAGATGATGGCACCTCACGGAAAACTCGGCATAACAGCACTGACCTGCCCTTGTGAGGGGGGCCGCCGAGTGCAAGCACCGTGTCGTGGCTTCGGTACCTGCCTTCAGTGTGACTTCCATTCGCCATTGCCTTCTGCTTCCCTGTTTACCCCATTACTTGGTGTCACGGGATGGCTCCTACAGCTGATGTTAAGCCTAGTCTGTCTGTCTGTCCTCCCCTCTCTGTCTGTCCCATGTAGTTCGTTTTTGAAGCTTTGTGGGGTATTCAGCATCGCTGTTTGAAGGCTCAGCCTCCAGCAGGAGGGGCAGGAGGTGCCAGCAGTGGCACCGGTGCTGTGTGGGTCCAGCCTTGGATTGGCTTAGCTCTGCTATTACCTGGCAGCTCCATGAGCGGTGCCAACAGCCTGGCTCCACAGGCAGAGCATAGCATGGTGGAGGCATGTTTCCAAAAGTGAGTTGCTTTAGGACCATCACTGCAAATCCAGCCTGTTTTCCATGGATTCCATGCCTTGCGGCTCGAGGTGACTGCTGCAGCTGGGCCTTGTGGTTTCGCCGGTCCCTGGGGATGTGGGGGCTCATGCTGTGGTCTTTCCCCCCTCAACTCCTTCCTCCCCTCTGCACTGTTACGTGTTTTCTTGTAGAAGCTTTTGATACTTCTGTCCCTCTCTCAGATTCCATTTGAATTGGGCAGCTCTAGAAATGAAGAGGACAGACAGCCATGGGCACAGACACTGTGATCACATAAAACCTGACTTCCTAAAGAGACCCTGCTTTAAAAGGAGGGGAAGACCACAACTGTGAGAGAGGCTTGAGGTTTGGTACAGAACTCTTCAGTTGTACCATACCCTGCTCTTTAAAGGTTCTTTTTTGGCGGCTGTTCCAAAATGGTGTTGATTTATTTATTTGCTTATTTATTTACTCAGTGATGGTTTGCATCCCAATGGTGATTGCCCAGATCAGTGCCGGTAGGACACGAGCACTCGCCGTGGTTCACCCCTCCTGGGGGACAGCTCTCAGAAGAGGTTGGTGGCTTTGCTGAGCTGCTGCTGGGGAAAAGAGCAGTTGTGACTCAATAGACATGTTGAAACTGGGACCGACTGGCACAGGCTGGGTGGGATATGGGAGACGTGGGAGTGTGAGCGGAGCTGCCAGGCAGCCGAGCCTGGAGTTGTATCAGTCTTTGCCTTCAGCCACGTGCCTGGCTGGCTCCATGAGGAATGTTTGATCGGTGTTATTGAGGGAACGTGCAGTTTGTTTCCTGCAGCTGGGGGCTTGGAAGGGCTCAGCTTCAGCTCTTGGGTAAATCTGTGGCCTTTGATGTGGATTTTTCTCTTGATACCAGGGCTGAGCTGTGAGGCCTCTGCATGAGGCCCTGTGTAGGGTCTGTGCTCCTGTCCTGTCTCAGGCTGTGCCACCACCCCTCTCTCCACATGGTGACACGCTGCAGCTTAGGCCCTCCCTGACTCACTCTGCCATTATAAGCTATTCAAATATGACACGAGTGCTCTGGATTACCACCCTTCTGCTGCCTGTGTTCATCTTCCTCCCTGGGATAGAGGAGGGGGGAGATCCAGTGCTCTCCAATGGGTCCCACTGCCAAATCTTGCTGTGTTCTCCTTGTCCCTAAGGTTTCCAGTGTCAAAGCCTCTGGGGCTGAAAGAGGAGAGAACCCCCTTGTCCTGTTGCAACCTGCTTCTGAGGTCCGGAAACTTGATGTCCAGGATGAAGTTCAGCCTTTTTGGGTTTGGTGCTGTAATGCCATGCTGAAATGTGGCCCTTTTGGGAACAAGGACATGTGTCTGCAGCTCAGAAGGTGTGACCAGTGCCATGCTTGTGTGGGCAGAACATGGATCTCTTGCCCTGCTGCTGCACTATAAATTCAAAGTGCGCCTCGTGCTTAAATTCACTGGGTTTTTGGGAAGTGCTTGTGCTTGTCTTCCATTCTGTTCTCCACCCCATCCTTTGTGTGATCTGTAACTGGGAGGAAACCCAAGTAATATATTTTTATATGGATGCCAGATGAATTTATTTGACAGGAAAAGTCAATGTATCCCCCTAAATCTAGCTTTCAGTTAGGGAAGTGAGAAGAGAAATTGTTTATATATATATATATATATATAAATATATATATGAAAGTTAACTGCATTAAGCTTTAAATAAATGATTTCATTAAAGAGTTTCTAGGCTGTGTCACCCTGTGGGGCCGCTCCGGCCTGGCTGCATGTCTGTGATGAGTGGGAGAAGGCTGCTGTGAGGGTCTGTAGGCACTGGGAGCTCCAGGGATCAGGTCTGTGGGCATTGGGAGCTCCAGGATAACACAGCCCGGGCGGTGCTGGCCGGTGTCGCAGCTTCCTCTAGTGGCCACGCTGGAAACGATTTCAGAGGAGGGAGGAATCAGCGTTGGGTTGAAAGGCGAGGAGGGCATCAGTGTTTTCTCATCCCTTCAGTTCTGTGATCTCCTAGGGAGAGGCCAAGGGGAATGGCTTGAACCTGCCCGAGGGGAGACTGAGCTGAGCTCTTAGGCAGAAGCTCTTCCCTGTGAGG
>JBCJKH010055426.1:30754-46256 GCA_039877255.1 Loriculus beryllinus | reverse complement strand
CATCTCTGGCAGTGTTCAAGGCCAGGTTGAACGAAGCCTTGGGTGGCATGGTTTAGTGTGAGGTGTCCCTGCTTATGTCAGAGGGGTTGGAACTTGATGATCTTAAGGTCCTTTCCAAACATAACTATTCTATGATTCTATATTCTGATTTCATATAAAATTCTGAGATGAGATTTTAATTTATTTTAATTTAAATAATTTTAATAGTCTTGTCAATTAAGCTCAATATGCCCAAGTTCCTTCCTTGTACAATTTGCTTATGTCCACCCATACATTTTGACAACACCTTCTCGAACGCTGCCTCCATAGCAATTTAAATTACAGTATGAGACATAAAATCCATGGGAAAAAAGAATAAACCATCCACAAAGACACAAACTTGTCGCACTCAGATTTAGGTTAAAATACTAAAATTTAATAATACCTTTTGAACATACAATTATGTAAAGAAAAGAGTAAAGGCATTCAAACAATGAATATATATTTTAAATAATATTTACAAAATCTAAACTGCAAGTTAACTATAAAGTCACAAATACTTTAAATATTTAGTAGAATATAGTGTAAATTCTAATATAAATTAGATATTAACTTCTGTTATTTTTTCCAGTGATAAGTCTAGTCTTTACATACTATATACATTAAAATACTAAAAAGTTATAAAATTTTGTTACTATGCAAAGAAATGGAAAATACATCAGCTCTGTCTTACTGTACAATATCCCAATTGAACTTTCTATAGTGTTCTCTGCAAAAATAAATGGCACTTTGACATGCAACAAGGCATAAAGTACAAGTCTGTCCATTAGCAGTATGCTATCTGAGTGCAAAGGAACTGAAACGCAAATGTCATTCAACCATATAGTTGAAAAAACAAAAGCAACTGTGAAAGAGATTCTGACAAACTTTCTAGTTTAGACTGAAGTAATAATGAAAAGCATGTAAACTGATTTTCATACATATTTGTAATTTTTAAAAAATTAAAATATAGCATGCTGAGCAGTGTCTTGTGAAGGTATCAAAGTTACTTTTGATAACGCATAGTGGAGGAAAAGCTGATGATCCTATAGGAATTCCGAGGCCCAGCTCTGCCAATGCACTGCAGCATCTAAGCTGCTTTTCTATCAACAGTTTCCAAAATTACTCCTGCCACCTAAAATTGCACATCAGTAGCCAAATGAGTTTTCCAGACTTCATTATGCCATTGTGTAACCATAGCTTCCACAGTGCAATGCCACAAGAAGCCTGTCCTTAAGGATTTCTTTACTTGGGTATTCAGGTAACTTGAGCATGTTGATACTGAAAAGAGAAAAAAAGAAAGTCATGTCACAGTTCAGCAAGAAACCCAACAGTAAAGATTTCTGACTGAAAACCCTGATGTCACATTTAAGGAAGGAAACAAAGCTGTGCTGCATTACAGTACCACTGAGCGTTACAGTACCACTGCGTGTTAGAGCACCATTGAGTGTTACAGTATCACTGAGCATTCAAATACATTGCAGAAAATAACTACTTTTTTTTACTTTAGTCAATTTTAATACAATGATTTAACTTGAACATTCCCTTATTAATCCCACTGCCTTTAGTTCAACAAAATGAAGTAGTAAACAATGAGCAAACATAACATCCATCAGCTGGGTTAAAACCCACCACTTTCACATTGGATAGAGAATATTGCACAAACCACCTAACTTGTGGAGGGGGTTTCTAAAATATTCAAAAGAATGGTATTTTTGACTGTGACCAGAATGAAAAAGGCCCATTTTTAAGATATTTCAACATGACTAATTAACATACCATGTGCTTGATGTTGGTAAAAGATTTGCAGTATATGGCACAGCAGCAATTGTAAAATTTTGCAAACCGCTGCCACCCATTATATGGGCAAAACCACCATGAGGCACCCTGGAACTGAGAAAATTCACAGAAATTAGACCATTACAAGAATTTTCAAGCCAAAAACCCTGCAGTCTTTACACTGCAAATATCTCTTCCTGCTAGTAATTAGACAGTTACTAATACTTTTATCAAGGTTTCCCCTTTCTTAACCCATATCAAAATCCTCACAGTCTAAATGCTTCTAATTACAATACTAAACAATGCATTTGTCTGTTTACGTTAGGCATCAAACTGTTTGAATGACATTTAAGAGAATACTATTTGCAGGAGTACTAATTTCTACAACCTGTTTTTACAACAGAACATTATCTCAGTTTAGGCTAACATCTGTGATTATTTATATTTACAGTTTAGGAAATATTACATCATAAAGAAGTTTATTCTCCAATTGCTATCCATGGGACAACTGACCTAAGTATCCACAACATGTCTTTTCATTTACTACTCAGACCAATTGTTTCAAGTAGCTAATAAAACCATTACATCAATAACACTATCCCACAGTGACAATCTACAGCAAAACCAGAGCACACTAAAAAAAATAACCAAAATGAGCAAACAAAAAAAAAAATCACTGGCATTTTCAGGAATGAATTCTCAGTTGATCAGATTACTCATAATTCTTTTCCTTTAACCAATATATTATTCAAAGATTATTCAAGGTGTGAGTAGACAATAGCTCTGGAGTGCCTCCCTGTAATTTTAAACAGAGACAGATATAACAAAATGAAGAAATTTTTATATCAACTTAAGCTGGTATGCACTACATGGTAACAAGTTGTTAGCACAGCCCTCACATACACACACAAAAACCATCCCAAAAATCTAAAAACTACCATCAAAAGATAAGGGCACAAGAAATAAAGAAGTTGAATGTGAGGCAGCAATGCATCCTTGCATAAAAGGCCAGCAGGTTCTTGGCCTGTATCAGAAAGTCACCAGCAGGAAGAGGAAAGTGATCCTTTTCCTGTACTCGGTGAGGAACATCTGGAGTCCAGCAACAAGCTTCCCACTACGCAAGGGACAGGGCCATATTACAAGAAGTTGAGCAAATGATCACAAAGATGGTAAAGGACTGGAGCACCTGACACAGGAGGAGAATAAGCTGGGACTGTTCAGCCTGGAAAAGAGAAGGCTCAGGGGAATCTAATCAATGTATATGAATACCTGAAGGGAGGAATAAGTAAGATGGAGCACAAGCCTAAAAATGGAGCACCCAGTGATAGGAGGCAACAGACACAAGTTGAAATCCAGGAAATTTCCATTTAAACATGAGAAAAAACATTTTCACTGTGAGGTGGCCAAACACTGGAACAAGTTGCCCAGAGCAGCTGAGGAGTCAGTCAAAACCTGTCTGGACAAGATCATGGACATCTGGTTCTAGCTAACCCTGCTCTAAACATGGGGTTGGACTAGTCAAATCTCAACTATTCTGCAATTCCGTAGCCAACCAAAAAAAAAAAAAAAAACACAATATAATCAAACAAAATAAAACTTCCATAATGTAACAGCTGTAGGACTTTGCATTACAAGTACTGACATTAAAAACAATGCTCCTCTATTCAGAAAATCAAAGTGGCTGCAGAAACCAGGAGAAAGAATAGAAAAGAATGAAGTAATGTTTCTACTCACAGTAAAACTACTTGGCAAAAATGCAAAAGAGTAAGGGTTGCTACTGCCAAATGTTAAGGAGCTAGGACACAGCTCACAGTAATCCTTTTTAAACATACCTTTAAGCGCTAGCTATAGCATAGTACAATAGTTAACACACAACATACCTTTAAGCGCTAGCTATAGCATAGTACAGTAGTTAACACATAAGTCTGAATCGCCTAGCTTAATGGCAACAATGTCAGGCATATAGCTCTAGCACTGGTATATAAGCCAACCTCTATGGAGGGAAGTACTGATTATTTGCAGCATAATATTTCTGACATACAAATGGAATTGCGCTCACAGCCACAGTTCAGAACAGCTGTAAAAATTTTACAGCCATACTCTCATACCATGGTTTTGGTTCACATTTCTAATACAGTGCTGCCTCCCCTGAGGTGGTTTTTTTTCTTGTTCCTCCAATGAACCAAGAGAATTTCACATTCAAATCAGCAACAGAACACAGACCTAACTTGAAAATTTCCTACAGCAGGTCAGAATCAAACAGTACGATTAGGGCTTTGAACATTTAAAAGTAACAGTTGGTTACGATTTTATGCCTCCAAGAATGACTTTTCTTCACATGCAAAAACTGCCGATATAGTGAAGTCAGACTTCCAAATATGTGCAAATAAGATCACAAAATCTTACCTTTCCTACTCTGTGTGTAAACAGCCTTCAGCAAGACCAACAACACAATTTCATAACTTAGAAAACTTCAACACTTAAGATGCTGAAGTCTACATATGACTCTTGTCTTTTCTACCTATTTTTCCACTTAGAGATTTCACATAAATTATAACAGTGTAGAGGAGATACTTTAAGTCAGTTTCTTTATGTTTTGTTTTACTTTTAAAAGTAGTCATATACATCTATCACATTTATCAAATATACTGAATTTCCCTTAAAAGAGCATATAGCTTATTACTTAACATAACCACAGTCCCTTAAGAAGTTGAACAGCAATCCTGATACCTACAGAATACAAATAAAGTAGAATTTATCATGGTAAGTTGTCAACACTTCTCTCCAACTAGAAATTAAAAACCTGATTAAAAGTTGCCAATTGAAAATTAAAAATAATTTAACCAAATACTACTAAAAATACCAAATAAAACAAGAGCAAAGAAAAATATAAAAGCATGTGGAATTGGAAATACCATTGCAAGAGCTGCCAGCAAAGAAAAAGTAGGTGGTGCATAAGTAAACTTTCAGATCCCTAGCATGAGGCACATGAATATTTAGGCTTTTTCTTGAGTGTGCCAAGACCTCTTAACACACAGAATTTGCTATTCAAACACTGCTCATGGAAATTACTGTTAAAAGATGTCTCAAAACTGGTACTAATGATGAATGCAATGGCATCTCCTCTGAAACTATCAAAGCAGGGCTGCATTGCACTGAAGAGAAAAAAGGTGTAAGAATGGGGGAAGAAGACAAAGTTTACAAAATACATATCAGAGAAACACTGAAGACAATCACAAACAGAACTGCTTTATTTAATCCACTAAATAAACGCCATAAGCTTTAAATGGAAAGAAAGACTAATACCACCCCATATACACAAAAAAAAAAAAAGAAAAAAAGAAAATATACACAGAAGAGATTAAAAGGAAATTGAAAAAAACAATGAAAATTTTGAATGCAGCCTGCCAGCTGGTACACAGAAACAAATTCTTCACTAAGGAAATGTGACACCAGAAAAAGATCTTATTTTGGAATCGGGTATAACTTTAGTGTAAATTTTCACTGAAGATGCTGGCCTGTATAGTGTCCGAGTTTCATCTGGGAGGTGGGGGGTGAGTGAGCAGCTGCGTGGTACTTACTTCATTGCCAGCTGTGCTGAAACCATGTTGACTAGACTAACTGGTATCTTAGCTCACAGACACCTCAGCATCTAAATCTTCCATGTCCAGAAACTAGGACTGTTTCAGGATTTATGTGAAAAAATGCCAGCTGCATACCCCTAGAAGTAACTTTCAAAAGTCAATTTTTTATGGAAAAACATGCCTTCCATAATTTCAATTGCTGAAGAAAAAATACACAGGGTGCCTAGCTGATACAAAACAAAATAAATAAACAATTTTGTTTTAAATTGCAGTCCATAGATCTAACAAGACATACCAAAAATTTCTTTCTTACTAACAAGAAATGGGTAAGAAGAAGTCAGTATGTAATTTATAACCAAAATGAATGGTGCACACGCACATATTAATCAGACAACGTAATTGTTTACTTGACAGAAAAGTGTGCCTTAGAATCAGTAGATTATCTCAAATGCCATAAAAATAGTGAATGCCACTTCAGTATCATTTGGAATGTTTTAAGAAGCATTTGAAACATGACCTTACATCTTAAAAATCCTTACTTGCCATCTGGATTTAGAAATCAACCAGTCCACTAAAAATGAAAGACCAGCCACTGGCATGCAACAGATGTGCACTTACAACTGCAGAAATCATTTCTGAAGATGACAAAAAGAAAACATCGATGTACAAAGAGCTGGTTTCTTAAATTATCTGTGATCCTTAAAACCAATGAAATTCATAATAAATCAAGTGAAACTAATAGAATTTGAAGACCATGTCATTTGATGATACATCTGTGACTGTGAAATTCCTTGGTATAAAACACAGTTTGATGATCTTTATGTGTATTTTACCACTGCTTTACCACAAAATGTACAAACTAAAGGCCAACTATCCTATGAATATGAATAGAAGGGTATATTGAATTAAGAAGATTGTGCAATCTCTAACTGCCACTACAACAAGACTCCAGTAGACTCCATAGCTCAGGTGCCACACGTATTAATGGATCCACTTTGCAACATGTGTGTACACACAAACCCACCAACTCAGCCAGCCCACAGGGGCATTTATTGCTCAAGACCTTCCCCTACTGCCCCCAAATCATAAAGGAAATAAAAGTGGGTTTCCATGAAAAACAACTAGAGTTTAGGACAGAAATCTTATATAAAGCAAACACAGTCTAGCATAAAGTTACATCTTCACTTGACCTTGACACACTACACTAATGTTGAATTCAGCTCAGCTTTGTTCTGTTTACACTGACTGAAGTGATCCCTAGTTATCTCATATATTAAAGCCTATATATATTACTGGAGAAGCCAAGAGCCACATAATATGCAACAGCGAGAAGAATATAAAGTGCAGTTAAATTCATACTGCCTTCTTAAAAATTACCTGGGACAGCAACAAAGGCCTCTTGCAAATTAATCAGGTATAATATATACATTATCAATCATTTTGCTGGCAGTACCGGCAGCTAAAGTTTAAAACACACTTTGTCTACTTGGATCGATATATAAAACATGAAGTATGCAAAACAGTTTCTAGTTAAGTGATTTTGCATAGTAATCTGAAGTCTCTTGACTTATTACTGCATATCCAGACAATGGATTTGTTGTTACTTAAGAGTTTCTCACCTGCCAGTAACGAACTGTAACAGTAATACTCTCTCTTCCTGAGTAAGCTCTTCCACAACATCCCAGAACCACTAAATGAAAAATAAGTAAGTTTTTATTTTCCATTCAATACTGTAGTACTTGAAAAGACAATGGTAAAACAATTAATGGAATATTTATGCATTTGTTACTTAAATGGTGGAAACTTTCATATGAAAGTCACTTAACATAGGAATATAAAAAAAATCCACAAATTTCAGCCATAATAAGCTTCCACAAAGACATACAGAAAATAACAACAGCAGCAGCACCACTTTTCGGGTTAAAATGCAAAAGTCTACACTATTCAAGAAAATAATTTTACCTGAATAACTTGGTCTCCTCTCTCATAGCCACTGGTGTATTCTGTATTTTTTAACCAATCATTCACATCGATTTCTGGCATACCAGACAGCAAAAGCTCCTTCAAAGAAGTACACAGACTGCCATTAGTCTTCCTGACTAACCATTAATTTCAAGTGTTTATGCTATTTTTAAGAAGTAATGTTTTAAGTCATACAAAAATTAAATGCTTTCTTCGTTTAGTTACAACCTTATGGACCTAATTTTTTGACTGAATTTTAATACAGAAAGATCCTTCAATTCAGGCAACTTCACACAATCTGTTTCACTTAAGTACACAGTATCAAAATTATTGCCAAGAACCTAAAAGATAAAAGTGCTGACTTTGGGTATGACTTGAGGCAAAACTTGAGATCTGTTGGTTACATATCAAACCACCACAAAAACTTCCTGGAACTTGATTCTGTGACTCAGAAAAAGTAAAAACAATAGAGACATCTCCTTAGTTTTAAAGGACTTCTGTCTTCCTCAAAGAAAATATTAAAAGGCTTAAAGGCCACAACATCCTGATTCCATCATGAAACTAGAATTTAAGGCATTTATCACTGGCACATGAAGTCATCACATTCCAAGAAGATGGTCATTCTAGAGTAATAAGGATAAGAAGGAATACACATATTGAGACCCTCACTGACAAGATGTCCAGGAATTAAAATGGAAGTGAAAGAAAATGCTTATTTTCTGAGTACTGAGCTCTATTTCTACATCACTGCATTACCGACGAAGTATGCTGGGCAAAGTGCTGTTAAAAAGTATAGGCATTTCTACTTACCAGTTCATATTCATCAAAAAGCTGGATCAAAGACGGTGGAATGAACATATGGAAGCCTTGTAAAAAGGCATTTATCTGAGGCTGAATGGCTCTTGTCATTCTAAGCTCTGTGACAAGCTGGACATACTCAGCCTGCAATGTAGTAAAAGCTATTAAGATATACAATAGCAAGAACAGATAGCGCTCATGCAAACACACACAAATACAGTCCTCAGTACATACAAATCTCATCTATTCTGAGATATTGGGTCCCTATGCACTTTTTATGTACAGAAGCAACTCAAAATAATCCAGAAGACCCCTTAGACTTCAGAGCCCTTCCTTTTCTGCTCTTGCCCTTTCTTTCCTTCCCAAAGGGAAGTATGTAAATCTTAACAAAAACCAGGGAAAAAAAAAAAATAAAACCACCCACAAAAAAGACCCACATGCAAAATAGGTAGTTGGACTAAGTGAACTGGAGTAAAATAAAGGAACTGAAAAACACTTAGTTTGCCTGCATCTAATACAACCAGCACTGTGATCATCTAAGAACATAAACAAGGGAATGTTTGTAAAGAAAAATATTCTATTAAGCAAGCTGAAATAATTCAGGAAAAAGGGTAAACTACTTGTCCTAAGTTCAGCAGTAGCAGTCATTTTTTCTCCTTCTTAGTAACTGGTGCAGTGCTGTGTTTTTGACTTTCAGCCTGGGAACAGAGCTGGTAACACCAATGTTTTCAGTTGCTGCTCAGTAATGTTTACTCTGAACAAGGACTTTGTAAGTCTCATGCTCTGCCAGGAAGGAGGGGAAGCCAGGAGGAAGCAGAGATAGGACACCAGACCCAAACCAGCCAAAGAGGTATTCCATACCACAGCATGTCATGCCCAGTATATAAACTGGGGCAGTTACCCAGAAGGGCTAGATCACTGCTCAGGCTGGGCTGGGTATCAGTCGGCAGGTGGCGAGCAGTTGTATTCTCTCCCCTTGTTATATCCTTTATTATTATTATTGGTGGTAGCAGTGGTGATTTGTGTTAGACCTTAGTTACTGGACTGTTCTTATTTCAATCTCTTATTTCAATTTCTTTCTTTCCTCCCTTTTAGAACAACAGAATGAAGCATGAAACGTTTCAAAACAGGATAATATTTTTCAAAGGCAGATCCTTACATTCACAATATAGAGGGGTTGTCATTTGCTTTGCAGAAGATATTTTTAAATGTATTACCACCATTTTATTAGAGTGAAAAAACAATCTGTGAAATGCTCTGAAGAAAAGGAACATTACCTAATCATATCTTCAACTGCAGAGCTGTTCCCAAAAATCTAGTTTCAATTCAGTCAGCTCCCTAGGTTGCTTCTACTGCCAGTGAAACTAAAGGCACTTCCCCTTCTCCAAAGGAGATTAACTGTACTAGACAAAAACTGGCCTCTGTGAGCACATCTTATGAGCTCCAGGAATAAATCAGAAGCTTTTAGCATTATCAGGACTGGACATGAACCAGTGTCTTAACACTGGTCTCTTCAATGTTCTGAAATACTTGCTTTACATCTCTGAAGTTGCTGTTACATAAAAGAAAATAGGGGTGTAGACAGAAAAATTCACAATTTTTAAAAAATCTATTAGAAAAAATGACAAACACTTGTTTTCTGAATTACAAAAATATTTACTTTGAACTATTTCATTATGAGAGAAAACAGCCACTGTGCTTTAGGTGTAAGAAGAAATGTTTTAAACAGCCTGGTACAGCCAAGCATCCTGACTGGTGCATGCTTGCAGCCCATAGCTGCCATAGCATAGAATTTAGAGTTAAAATTTACTATAGAATTTAACTTGTTAGGGAAAAGAAAAAAAACCCACCAAGTTTTTCTCTGTTCACTTCACTTAGATTTTATTCCTTCTCAGAAGCCTTAGGAGCACATTACAGAACAAACACCTATGTAATTTCAGATCTATATATCCATTTCTAGATAGTGCATAAAAGGTACAATCCAGCCTCTTTTAAGAGGGGAAATTTGACTAAACACACAATAGATGGGCATCACAAACATGATGACAAAGTTTAGCTTGGGTGAGGAGTTGTTCTATATTTTCCCTTGAGGTAGATCAAGCAGAGATTATGCTTCCCTGATTTCCCTGAACTGAGGCAGGGATCAATGTTCATTATTATGTTCAGATTCAGAAAGCAGCTCCATTTCAAAGCTGTTTGTAAAAAAAAAAAAAAAAAAAAAAAAATTTTTATACTGCCAAACAGCACAGGTAGCTCAGACAGACAAGTCCTGGGAGGCCAGAGAAAGCCATGGCACTGTGGACATAGGCACTGGTTCTTGGAATAGCATATGGACAAACTCTGCCTAGCTCTAATTTTACCTGTTTTCTAAAATGAAAACAGAAAACTGCAAAAAATATGTATAACAAAGAACAAAGAGAAATGCCTAGCATGGACATTGGACAACACCTGACTTTTTCCTTTGAAATCTCCCCATTACCACAACAAAAGGCAGTTGAGCCACTACTGTAACTGATACTTCACTGTGTGGATGCTCCAAATTGCAACACTAGGACGTTTGTGTTGTCCAGTTGCACAACCATTTACCTATTACACAGCTGATACAAAAAAGAAAATTCCTTCACTCAAACGAAACAACTTTTTACAAACAGCTATTACTACTGCTTATCAATGGGGCATTTATTCTCTTTTATTTTTGTTTTCAGTAAGAGGGAGATGGATTATTTGCAGGAGTTCTGTGAGGTTCTGGCATAGAGGGTTTTTTTGTGGGTTTGTTGGTTTCCCTTTTTTTTTTAAGAAAAAGGAATAAAGATTCACTCTAAAAAATCATTTTTATAAGTGCCATCCTTTAAACAGGTAATCTGCAAGTGTGCATACACAGCAAATTCCTTCAGAAGCTGAATTTTGCTCTCCCAGAGGTATAGCAAGTACAATGAGTTTTAAATAGCAATCTTTTATTCCTGAGGTAAAGGCAGAAAAAAAAAAAGAAAGATATCTCATGCAGGGAAAAAAGAAATATGCTTTATAAAGTAAAGCAGACACTCTCCTGCTTAACCTGTTAAAACTGTTAAGCTGAAACATACTGCAAAACTATTTTCCATTCAAGAAATTAGAAAAACATCCCCAAACACCACTAAAATACGGATCTATGATTTTCAACAACTTGGTTTAACACCGTCAAAAAATCAATGAACAAGAAAGAGACAGTGCCATCTTACACATTTGTTGACTTCACATCTTGCAGCTTCAAATTAACAAGTCAGTTAATATTAAGTTTCAAAGCCACCACAACATTCATCTGTTTCTTACCACCTTTCAAATAAAAGCTACACAAAGCCTTATACTTTTATGTCACAGCTGAGGAAAACTGATGGGCTAGATTCGGATGCATCAGATTCAACCACCTTTCTCAGTCTGTGCCCCTAGTCAGAAGTTAACAGAGCAATTTAAGCTACTAATAGGTAGTACCCTCATGTGGGCAAACTTCTAATCTCATGCTAACTGATAATAGCTTTTAAGTAGGTGTTATGAAACCACAACTTATGACTAGTACACCTATTTTATATACTGTGAAGCTGAGAATACCCAGAAACAAGAATCAACATCCTTGGCTTCACAATTAGACTTATTTTACCATCTATATTCTTTCATGAATGAATATACTGCAGGAAACAGTGCAAAATCAGGCTAATAATACATATTTCTGGTTTTGGAATGACACTGCCTTAATAAGGATTACCCATAAAAGAATGCAGTGTCAACTGCTCAAACATAAACCAAAATGTTTTTAGGACACATGCTGACACCAAGTGGCCATTTACCAATAAAGCAGCTAGCTACATGACGAGTAAAACTGAACGAATTCTGTGTACACAAAAGAGTCAGACCAGCTAAACACAAATGAAAAGCAGACATAAGGATCAAAAGAGTAAATAATACAAAAAACTGTAAATCAAGCAATGAAACTCCTGCAGTTACTCAAAACTATCTCATGGGTAACTTCAGAATTCAATTAGACTGGTATCTGTCTTAATTTCTACATGATATCCAACACCTGTCTGTGTTTTACCAGATTTGTTTTTGAACCAATGCTGCAGAGAATTCAGGGACTTTCCAAGCTGTTACTGTTACAGTAAATTAAAAAGGTAGATTATTTCCATACACACCGAGCGACTTGCAAATGGCTGAAAAAGCTTCCTATAGCCTTCTACTCTGTTAGCTACCTCTATGCTACTGCAGACCAATCCAATGCCATAGGCTGCCCTAGCAGGCAAGTATACTTTGCAACATTACCTACAGTTTTAATTTGAACAGTTCTTACTCTTTTACTTTCCTGGTATATATACTGACTACTTAAATTTAGGAATATCTGTAAATTTTAAAATAAACTCGTAATTTCAAACTGATTCTATTTTCCTTCCAAAAATTCTGTGAAAGGTCTTTCCCCAAACCTGATCACTTTCAAAAATTTTAACTAGCACTATTTGTATAACATGCTAAACTAGGAAAAGGGAGAACAGTGTTGGCACTCGCATATTTCCTTCAAAAGAAGTATACCATTTAGGCTTCCAGTTATTCAGAAATTCAGTCCAATTGCTTTTTCTTATACTCTCAACTTCTGAAGAGACCCCTATACTCACCTTATTTTCCTGTGTAACAAGTATACTTGCACCCCCTGGCTTTAATGGCACTTCTTCCATTGCTCCAAACACATCAGTCTCAACAGAGAAGGTCAGCTCTAAACCCAGATCACTGATATCATTATCTAAAATCCACTGCAAATTCTTTGCATACTCTGGATCAATAGATGCTACATCCTGATAATTTACAGGAATACCTAGAAAAAAAACAAAGAAAAAAAAAAACCCAAATAAGCAGGATAAAGCAAAAAGAGTTCTAACAATGTATGATAGAAGACTGCCCTCTAGAGAGAAAAGAGAATAATGCAGTGATAGGAATAAGATTCGCCACTACTGACTACAGCAGAGCTGTACTTACTACATTCTAGAAATATTAAAGAATCCAGTGAAGCAAATGGCATACCACTTGAGCAACAATTTGCACAACTTAAGCTCACTAATGGATTGCAATAAAAGCCAACCACACAGAACGCACAACGTTAAATGAGTTTCATGAAAAAAAAATCTCAAGGTTTTCCATGTGCCATGTTTCTCTATAGAATAACACCTTTTCCTCCAGAAAATAGCTGGGGGGAACAAGAGGGGAGCAGGAGAAAATCCTTCCGTACTTAGAAAATCCTTTTCAGTTTTCTGCCTTTCAATCATGTTTGCTATGAGACCTACAATACAGATGAAAAAAGTTCTAGGATTTTACATTTTCAAACTGAACTTTCAAGACATTTAGAAGCATTAAGAGGAGAGCTGCTAGAAGTTTGACTTCTATCCAAGTATAAAAACTGCCTATTTGCAGCCCCTTCACAGACATGGCACTCAAATTTGAGCAAATGTTTGAGCAAATGTGTCCAGAACAAGGTGATCCTGAGTTTGGGAATGAAAGCAAACCCCGATTACTTTAAGTGTCATGACAGATACTTTAATTCTACCGAGAGAAATACCTGAGAAAAGAGGCAGAGGGTGAGCAAGGTAATAAGATTTAAAAAAAGCTAGTTATTGGGAAGTACTCTGCTTCATCATAACGTGCACTCTGAAATGTCACAGGATGCCCATTAGAAGTCTTACCATGCTATGGACTACAGAAGCAGTACCCCAGAGAGTAACACAAAATTGGGAAGTTAGCAGGCAATGCAAACATCTAAGTGCAAAAACTGTTACAGTATTTCCCTGAAAGAGCTGACTAGCGCTGAAATGGTGTGCACGCAAGATACAAGGCTACAGACAATTTACTAACAAATTTTCACCAGCAACAATAAAAAAAAACAAACTAACAGCTGTCTAGTAGTTTCTAGAGGACTGTAAGTTTTGCCAACTAGTAAGCATATGTGCATTTGGCATATGTGCATTTCAAACATGAAGTGTGGAAATAATGATGTCTCTGAGGGATATAAGCAAAACATGTGGGAAAAGGAGACTGAAAAGCAGGAATTTGAGACTCCTTTATAGAAGAAACTGAGCCAGAGCATTATGATGAGACTACACGCATAAGCATGTTGTGAGACCAAAGTCCTAAGCTCACACACTTGCTTGACAGAAAATGTTATCAACAGACCCAAGACAGGCAGTTATAAAGAAACTGTCAGATTTACCAGGACAGAATTTGAATCCCTTGAAATAATATGTATCTTTCTGCTGCTGTACCCTTAGGGCACCTGTAGTTTGAAAAGGAAGAAAAATCTATCTTGGCAGAATTGTGATAAACAGGTATTTCTATGCAACACAACTTCAAAAAGATACAGGTAAACTCTGAGACAAGTTCAGCAAGTATTCAAGGATTTTAGGCCTCCAGCTCAAAATACACTGACACAGAAATTAATTTTCACTTTTGTCAACGAGTATTCTCTATTACACCGTGAAAGATGGGCCTTTAATCTAACATCAGATAGCACAGTTATGAATGGATCTTCTCTGCGTCTTCGTCGGTTGGACGTAGAAGTTTCCTCTTCCAAACAGAAGAGCAATTGGCTCCTTAGAAAAAATACAAACTAACTGGACAACAGCACTAGTGAAACTCTTCTTTTCCTGTTTAAGCAGAAAGCAGACAAATAGAAGCTTGAGAAAAACAAACCTAGGAGGCCTTATTAACTTCTGACTGCATTTCTGCCTCAATTCTACATCTGTAATAAAGTGCAGCTCTAATAAACATGAAGATCTATGGAATAATGTTTGATTATGACACACGCACAAAAAAATAACACAAACTACATATCTAGTGTCTTACTGATTCAGAGAAAACTCCAGGAACAAACTTGCCAACAAAGCTTTGAAGCTGGCAAGCAGGTATTCTTTATTGCGGCACCAGGAGACACAGGGGATAGCTCCTCCTAACGTGTGTCTCTGTATTGCTACACATGCTGTCCTTATGGAGTCCCTGGGCATACATACATATTCATGAGGCTACATATGGATTACATCATTTTCCAGAAAGCTCCCCGCATGAGTACAAAATTGTGGTAGTGGTCTCTGAGGGTCCTTTACTTCTTCCAACAATCTTCAGCACTCCTGGCAGCCTTTGAAGCATGTGCAGTAGATGCTTATACCAGTCTAATTGGTTCATTAACACCAATCCTCCTATCCTCCAATTTATCAGTTAGTTTAACTGCAGCCCATCCTGGACGCCTGCCATTCCCAGTGTCCTGTTCTTATCCCCGTGTCCTGTTCTTCTAGACTGTTTTTCTTAAAACTATGTCAACTATAACGATTTATCTTGTACAAGAATTCTCAGTG
>JBCJKH010055426.1:14245-26852 GCA_039877255.1 Loriculus beryllinus | reverse complement strand
CCTTTGCCATTGAAGACCGAGGCAAAGAAGTCATTCAGAACCTCAGCCTTCTCCAAATCCTGCGTAGCCAGTTCACCTGATAGTTTCCAGAGGGGGCCTACATTGTCCCTGGTCTGTCTTTTATTCGCAATGTACCTATAGAATCCCTTCTTGTTGTCCTTAACATTCCTAGCGAAGTTTAATTCTAACTGGGCCTTAGCTTTTCACACCTGGTCCCTAGCTTCCTGGACAACATCCCTGTATTCTTTGCAGACTGAGTGTGCTTGCTTGCACCTTTTATAAGCCTCTTTTTTCCTTCCAAGTTTCACTTCCCTGTATATATGGAAACAATTCTTCCACCGTTGCTTATAAAAAGTAACAATCCTACATTCTGAAAGCAATTAAGTAACTTTTCTATTATAAAATATGACACCATAAAATTAGGAAAAAATAAAAAGGCAAAGACATACCATCAGCTGACTGGGTAAATAAGGCATAATCTGGGTTAACTATTTCACTGGATAAGATATCAAACCACTCACGCACAACACCCTGTCCCTGCATGTCAAAAGAATAAAACAGGTTAGTACATAGAAATTCATATTAATACAACCATCACTGCACAAACAGTTACATAGGGCAACCAGGTTATTTCTTAATAAGGCATAAAATTTATTTTAAATTAGGATTTTTCACAATACTTGTGAAACAGAATTAATATTTCCATATATATCATAAAGGAAAAACATGCAATTTTACCCACCATGCCTTCTTCTCCATGAAATCTTACAGCAATCCCCTGCTTTAGTTTTGCACAATTTGCTTTAGAAACAACTTCACAGCTACTCCTAAAAATAGAATCTAAACAAAAAGCACCGATTATTTTTTCTTAATCTTAATTCATTATATTTCAGTGTATTTCAAAGCTATACCAATTCCATTGATAATAAAATACCTCTGTGAACCAGAAGGATGTCATTTTCATTGACAGGCCTGTGCACCATGTCTGAATCTGGCTGCCCAGCATGCAGGTGCTCATAGAACCATTCACAGCGATCTTTAAATGGCTACAAAACAAGGGGTATACCACATTATATAGATGCATTCAACCAAATAATTCTCCTCTTATAAGCATGACTGAAAAATGGTTATACATACTTCTCAGCTCTTTTTTGAGATGTGCAGAGTCAGTTGGTACTACCTCAATATGCTATACAGTATTTTGGGAAGAGGAAAGGACTAAACATACCCTTGTGTGCTTGCTGAAGTCTGATATGCAGAAAGACTGGACCATCAGTTATCACCACATAGGAGAAAAATAGCATGAAACTTCTTCCAGGACAGGGGTAAAAGGAATCTATATAAGCAGTCAGTCACTGGCTTCTATAACACTTATTATCAACCACAGCTGAGCACATTAGCACAAATGATATAAACAAAGGGTACTCGCAGTAAAGTTCACTGGCAATAAAAAACAGCCCAAAGGGACCAGAAAGATTCCAAGGCAATTCCCAGCTTTTCTCAGCTAGGACCTGAGAAGGTCCTAGCTTGTTTTCAGTATTTAGATAAATATTTTGCATTTCTGCCAAGACAGATATGAACCAAGTATGGCCTCTCATCTATCACAATTCACAGCACACACTTTTAGTTGATCTAACATTCTCAGGGTCTCTTCATTATTCAGAGATAATGAATTCCAAAAATGTATATTTCAACCAAAAGTTAAACAATACACCTAGACCATATTCTAAAAATAAAATACAATTACAAAAAAAAAAAAAAGTACATCTAAAAATAGAGGCACAACAAAAGAAATAAATCTTTTGGAATAGACCCTCCACAATTATTGTGGAGTGGGTGGATGGTGTCTGGTCAGAGGAATTTTACCTTTATTTTCAGCAAATTCTGTCTTTGACCAAAACAGTTTAATGTAAGGAACCTTTCTAATAGAGAACAAAGCAAAATTAAACCAGTGTGTGCTAAATAAAGGAGTTTTAAATAGCTCATTATTGGCCAAAGACCACCTTCATTCATAATAGAAAAAAATATGCAGCCTTGTCCCTCAGCTACAAGTAGACAATCATAATCTTTTAAAGCTAAGTGATGAAAACAGGGCAGATGCTTAACACTAAAGTGTTATGTACAGCAGCAGACTTCCATATGGGGAGGAAGGGGCATGGTGTTCACTCCGTAATTTTTCTACTTAACTACATTAGTCTTACTCCTAGGGTAATACTTTAGTCTTGAATTCATGTCACATGTTAAACTGAGAAGCACGTTTAGGTTACGCAAAGTATCAGGATTTTACAAATTCAAAAAAAAAAAAAATCAAAACCCAAACTAAAGGAAATGGTAGGAAACAGACCAAAGGCAACAAGACAACACTATGTTGCCTGAAGGAACTATCACTAATTAACTATGGCCAAATCAACTAATAGTGGTGTATTTATCCTCTGGTTTATCCCAAAATCAAGTCAATTAAGGAAAAATCACAGCATGTGATGAGCACAAATAAATTTAATAATAGGAAGTAAATTTTAACTGAAAATTAGACTTGTAACACTTATTTAAATTGGTCATCTCAAATAAGGCTTAAACATGCATTTCAAAGAATTAGAAGTACAGAAATATGGCTGCCATGTCTGTTTAATCTGATCTTTCAACATCCCAGACTCAGAAGCAGTGGAGCCCACACTTAGTTCTCCCAACCTCCAGAAATGGATTTTTTTAAATTGTTATCATTATTATTAAACAAACTAATAGACATTGTAACCAAGCATCTCCTGACATTTACCTGGGCTTTTATGATGTGCATAAATCTGGACATTAGTTCAGGACACTCAAGAAGAAAATGAAAGTGATCAAAAATTATTTTGGGATTTCTGAAATAAAAATAGGTTAGAAGCCTGTTAGAGATCTAATAATAACACTTCATGATACACAAAGTCTACATAAAGAGACAATGAAATTAATCACAGAAAAGTTCTGACAAACTCTTCATTTTCATAATGTTTTCTTAATTCATGTTTCCAAATTACTTGCACTACCTCATCCTTTTAGCCTGGAGGATTACAAGCAGCTCTCCAGACAGAAGCAATATTATAAAGTGGGCAGTCCAGAGAAATTCTGGAAATAGCCAAGCATACAAAGATGGTTTAAACTCTTTCAATAAGTTATTATGTATAACACATTTGAGGAAGAACGAAAGCTTTCACCTGCCTCAATATGGAAGGCTTTTTTGGAACGAAAATGAAGGAAGAATGCATTAAGGAAATTATTCTGTTGCTCTGTGACAAATAATTTGTTCACTAAATCTCACCATCAAACACAGAGCAGTTCACTTAACCGAGCTCTTTGAATCATTAGTATGCACTCCCTTGAATTTGGCAGGACCACTGAAGTGCATGTGGTTCACATGTGTTTTGAGGTTATTGTCGTGACAACTCATCAAGAAGAAAAATATGAGTTTGAATTATTTAGGGGAGAAAAAAAGCAAAGAAATTAGAAATTCCATATTTCTCGAAGCTTACCGGTTAACAAAACACTTAAGGACATCATCATGTTTACAGACAAACTCTATAAAACGAGGCGACGTCATCCTGTGCAAAAAAATGCTTTAGTTAATGATATTGAAAATAATTTGAATTCCATAAACTGTTGCATTCTTTCAATAAAATATTAAAAAACATCCATTTCTATTTATATAACTAATCAATCATAAAACTAAATACTCAGCAGCATTAAGATTTCATAATAAGCTCATAGAAAAGGCAAAACTGACAATAATCAAGGTCAAGCAATCTCACCCCTAACTCTTATCATCCACATGAACAAGAAAAGCCCAAACTAACAGAAATACAATGAAACCCTTCCAGCTTTCAGCACAACGGAAATATTTATATGGCAAGAATGGTGTTATATGCACAATATACATGATATACTTTGTTCTGCATTTTTGGTCATTGTATATAACTCCTACCACAAACAGTGTAGATTGTGGCAAGTGAGGAAACGGACAGGAACAAATAATCTTACAAACTCAAACTTAATAATGGGGGACAAGGTTGTATTTAATGGCCTCATGAAACAACGAAATTACTTGCCAAGCAATCATCTCATACACTAATATGGAATTGCATTTTTTTAGCTCCTATTTATATCTAGAAAACAAGGTAAGGATTAACACAGGTGCAAATTTTACTCTTTTTATTTACAACTTTCTCCTGTATTTTTTGAAACAGAGAAATTCTTACATGGATCCTTTAACTTCTGCAAAAGCTAATACTTGCAAGTAAGAATAAACCCCTCTCATCAAGCACCTTGAAAGGTTGTGAAAAATACTTTAAAAAGTCCAGGATAACAAAAAAAAAATTTAAAAAAATTTTTAAAAAAAAATCAACTTAGCACACACTCATCAGTTTTGATGCCAAAAATTCAGAACACTGTAGTTCAGTACATTAACAAAAGAATGCCTAGATTCAATAATAGCATTTGCAGAAGAAAAGCAATCACAGCAAGTAAAAGAAAATAACCTCAATACTTCAAATGTTAACCAGCATGAAATGCCATCTTTCTTGTATGAATATTAGGAATAATGGAAAACGGTGCACTGTTTACTCTCCTGCATTAAACAAAGACACACAAATCTAAAATTAAAGCCATTTTAAATTATTTTCCCTGAAAGTGTCGTTTGTTATAATTTCAAATATTATTTGAAGATGGCAGCAGTATTGAATTACACCACTGTCCCATTTACTTCTATTAATATGAAAACATCAGTAAAACAGAGCAAGTCTCAGATCTTTGCTCTTCTGCACACAGTTCTGAAAAGCCCTAAACCAACACAGAACTCAGGTGTGCTCTGCCTTACTTTCCTGTATCCAAGGGAGTTCTCCCAATTGTCACTGAAATAGTTCTTACTCTCCTGGCTCCTAATTCTTAAGTTAAACTTATGGAGAACTCCTCTGGGTACTACATAACTTGGAGCACAAAGTATGCATAAGTGCACACCTATCTGGCAGGACACACCAGCAAATCAGCTGGGCGCAGGGGGAAGTCACCTCCTCAACTGAATTTTGGCATAAAGACATAAACTGGGGGAAAATGTACTACTATAAACATTTCTACTTTTAATTTGGCTGCTATAAGTAATATACTGGCATTTTTTCTCAGTAAAGTCTGATGGAGATTTCAAGTGACATTGCTAAACAGCAGTTCCTTTTTCAAGATGGAAAAAACCTAAAAGTGAAAATACAGAGGTACTTGTGGAACATGCTGATCCCCAGATTGTCTTTCAGAGTGTCCACAAGTGTGCCCCAAACAGTGCTGGCTGACTTGAAAACTTTTATTCCACTCAGTTTGGCAGAGAAAGAAAACCACTTACAGTGGCTGGGGATAACTAAGAGTTGTCACGTAGTGGGAACCTTGCTTCTAAATTCCTCAGGGAGCTTGTAAAACCACCACACTTCCTTAATCTTCCACTCAACAGGGTTAAAGGATCCTTTCCTTGCAAGTTCATAAATATAATCCACAATAATCTCAGACAAAGACCTTAGTTATAGTGGACATACTTTTTTCCTTTTTAAACCAGGCACTGAGAGTATGAAATTTACCCAAGTTGTAGTGCCTGTTCCACAAAAAAAACCGTCTGCCAACTGAGCATTACTTTGAGACTGCACTCTCCTTAATATAAGCTTCTGCAATATAGCCAAACAACTTTTGCCCCAGCTGTTGTTTTCATACATAAAGATAACTCACTCTTTTGTCTGAGCTTATAGTTATTCTTGTTCAATAGTCACATTAAATTCATGGATAATTTCACATTACGAACCAAAAGCAAGAATAGCTAAGTTTCAAGAGATCAAAATTACATAACTTGCAAGTATCCCACATGATTACAAAGAGCCATTAGACATTCAATACAAAATCTGCCCCAGTGCAGCTACGTTCAGAGGCAGAAGCACTATAGAAATTCTGCTGTGCTGTTTGGTGCCACTAACAACAGGGAAAAAAAAATAATAATGCATTCAGTAGTGATTACCCTTGACTTTCACTAATATTACCTGGTCATCATCAAAATTCTTCCAAGAAAGCATATAACAATTTCAGTAATTAAGGAGATCTCCTTACCCCTGAGGCATCTGACAGGAGCAGCACATATAAAAGGCTTGAATGACAGCACTTAGCCTGTTTGCTGTCATGGAGATAACATCCTGGCAATCAGCACAAGCTTCCTGCTTCCCAGCAACATCATATGTTTTCAACTCGCCAGCATCAGTGGATAGCTCTTTTGTGCCCTCGGTTTCTGCAGCAGCAAAGGAAGGCGTAGGAGTAGCATCCTGGTGATCTGGTCCTTTTTGCTTCAGTAGAATAGAAGTAATGTTGGCAGAGTCCCTTTTGTTTTTCATCAGCTCTGTGGCTATGAGAACAAGCCATTCATCTAGAGAATGCCAGAGCAGTTCCAGTGGCTGCAATAAACATGTAAAACAAACAAAAAAGGAACATGTTGACATTAGATAACATTAATGATGCAATAATCTTTTTAAGGCAAGTAAATATCACACACATTTAAAAGCTTTAAATGACCCTTCAGAAGTCATGTTAGAGATAGGAGTCAAATACTAAAAAAAAATACTTCCATACTTGTATCCGTAGAGCACAAAGAACAAATGTCATATAGAAGGAAAACATCAAGTAGCAACGGAGTAAAGATAAAATAATTTAGAAAGAGTGGAACACTGAACTATTTCAGAGTTTGGCCTCCTGGTGGTTACACAGCACACCACTACATGACTGCTGCAGCCAAGAAGAAAACAGTAACACACATATTGATTTTCCAGAGTAAGAGCATGTCAGTTTTTTTTAAGGCCCTGGTCAAACAACCTCCTCTACCAGGTAGATGGAGCAAACCCAAACAATACCACTGAGATTCAGATTCATGTACATCTAGTAAAATGTGCTTTATGCATAGCGTGAGCTCACACAGTCCATTTTGATACTATCCCAGATGTCTCTGAGTGATGGCCACTAATACCTAGGCTTTACAAAATAGAAACAAGTATCAGCAGAATTACATATTAATTTTTAAAGCTATTGTATTTTATCTTAGCAAAGTCATTCTTTATTCGCTACAATGTACTTAAAAATGATACAACTGAAATCTGGTGCAATTCCACCATGTCGTGGTTTAAACCCAGGATACACCACCACACATTTTCTCTGAGGTGCAAGACTACCACAGAGGAGAGATAGGGCTGGGAACCACGGCACACTCAAGAGCAATTAAAAAAAACACGTAAGGGCTAACTATGATGTCCCTTAATGGTGATTAAGGAGAACTTATTGCTGTTAACCACAGGGAGATATATATAGATATAGATATAGATATAGATATATATCCTAAAGGGAGGCAATTCTGATTCAAGCCTTTCAAAGCATTCCAGAAATAAGAGTAAACTTCTACACTCCTTTTTCTATGTATTACTGTGGCATCAACATTTTTCACCAATCAAAACATTCAAAGACTTAGCAGATATTGAAAATTATTTTCTCACATTCTAAAGTTACCTTTAAAAGTTAAGATCACAGCACACTATACCAGAAGTCTCCATTACCTGGAGCACTGTCAGTATACCTCTTAGTGACACACTCTCAATACACCGTAAACTACTTCTCATGGAAGCTGTGTATTAAAATAATCTGTTCAAATTTACCATTTAAAAAATATTACCATTACGTTCCCATTTTTTCCTCAAAAAGAACTTTGAGTAAAGTCAGCCTGATCTCCAAGACTGATAGGCTTTGCTCATGCTGTATGACACTCACATAATTTATGCTCCTAGTGACCATATATCTCTCTAGATGGTGACCTGAATACCTCAAGTGTAGGTATCATTTTCTACATAAACATCTGCCACACAGGATCAAGTTAGCTTCTTTCAAATTTGCCAAGATCCATCAGACCTTCACTACAAAAAATAATGCAGAAAAATTTTCTAATGGGAAATAGGATTCATTGAATATATAGGAAAAAATGTAGCTGTGTTCTTAACACATGAGAAACTAGGTAGTTGTTTACTAGAACACTAAAATCTAGTTTACTTCTCACAAACTCTTCAATGCTTAGTCTGCCAGACACCATTTATCTGCTGATACCTTATGTCTTATCTTTTATTTCCCACAGAATCAGAATGCCTTCCAGAACTCTTGCAACTGACTTCTTTTTCCAAAGCTAGTTTTTTTACAGATTCTGAACACGAACTCATTTGAAAGTGCAGTGGTGACTTTTTACTTTCCTTTTTTTTTTTTCCCTAGTCTAACCTCAAGATATAAAGCTACCTATAAGCATTGCCCACCACCTCCATGCTCACGGCGGTCAACATTTTTTGTTAGCATCCATGATCAGACCTTTTCAAGCATAATGTGGACATTGTCAATCAAACCATTAGCAACATGTTTTCAATACTGCAAGTCAGCACTCTTCAGTCAATTCCTACCATGAATCACATATTAACCATAAACCTCCACTCAACCTTCAGTTTTCATATCTCATAGTCTGGAAAAATTCTTTGTATTATACACCCAAGTCTGGGTACCAAACTTTCACAAGAGCACACCTAGACTCCCAAATGCAAGGATTTAATTATGCAACAACTTCCTCTTTACCCATCTAGAAAGCAGGACATTAGAAATCAAACCCATACTCAAACTATGACACTGAAGCAAAACCTTTTACCAGGGACATAGTTTGTTAAGACACAGGGAACAGGAGATCACCAGTCCTTGAGGTTAGTCTGTTACAGCAGAGAACTGAATTCTATTTCAGAAAAGAACAGTATCAGAAATGAGGGAAATGTTAGAAGCTTCCCAACTTTGCTCAATCAGACAGGGAGATTTTATAACAAGTTTCCCTAATATGTGATCATACTGCACAGCAACTGGAAGAGCAACACATGAAAAAGTAATGAATGTGAAGTCAGTCAAAATTACTATTCATGAACTTTCTCACTGGTAGGATTTGGTCCAAGCTAGCAGTGGCTTGTTTGAGTGTTCAAATTCAATGACAATTTTGCTTTTTGTAAGGTTAATACAAGAGTGTGTCTTAAGTGTTTCCACTTCAAAACATTTGAACAGACCTGAACTGACCAGGCCTGTAATGAATTTAATGAACTACATACAAGTAACTTCAATAAAATGAATATGGCCTTGTGATTTCTTTTTTGTTTGTCAAGCAGTATCATCCCTCAGTAGTCTCAGATCAAGATATACTCACATTTCTAATGCCCTTCAAGCTAGACTACAGTGGCAACTCTTCAAAGTACTTTAAATCAGTACAATACAGAAAGCCTTAACACATATAAAGAAAAAGGTTTAAAGAAAGTTTTTCTTCAGTTCTTGTACTGGATAAAATATGGTTTTGTACCAGCATTTTAAAAGAGTTAAGAAGTAGATCTTACAAATTATCAGGTACAGATCTACTACAGAAGGAAACAATCCCTTATACTCTGCAATGAGGCCTGAAAATGTTTGCCCACATATCCCACAAGGCTACCTACCACAAGACATAACTCCTGCCACTGCTGGCCTCAGTCCTCCCCCATATAAACGTTTCTAAATCCACTCCTGAAAGAACAGATTAGCTTCCCATATAGTAAAAAAAGAAAATATCTAGAGGCCTTTGCTCACTCAAATGAACAGCATTCAGAGAAGTGGGTGGTAACCTGTATCACTTTCTCATGCTCTACACAGTACTCAAATCCCTACAAGGGACATGACCCAGCAGTCTAAGAAACCTTTTCCCCATAAAATCTGTATCAAAATACAAATTATCTACAACATTTATCCCACAAGTGAATTTAAAGATCAGCAGCAAATGCCAGTTTAAAGCTTATTTCCTCTAAAATTTTCAATTTGGATCTCAAATTTAAAATCTTGAAGTTCCATGCTGATTTTAATACAGATTTAACTACTATTTTTCAGCAGTAACTTTTATGATTTCTTCAATAGTCTGTACTAAACAGTTACACAGCCTATATTCAAGAAAACTGAAACAAAACCAAAACAAACAAGCAAAAAACCCACACCAAAACAAAAACAAACAACAAACAAACAAATCCCCATCAAACAAACAGAAAAGGAGTTCTCTGACCTGCATGTCCCACATGCAAGTAGTGGTACAAATGAAGACATACAACTGACAGGTCTTCAAGGAGCCTCCATACTATTGTAATTATCTAGAGACACAGTGGGTTATTTTCCCTCCTCCCAGAAGGCAAAAGGGACCATCACAACCATGTTACCAAGGAAAGGATAAAAAACAAAAAGGGAAGGTAAGAATAAGAGAGAAGTCACTCAATTGCCTCAGCACTATGTCTAATCTCTCACTACCTAGTTAACATAAATTAAGGGAAGAACAGGCTAATTCATCTACAACTGAAGATCAACTTAGTGTTGTCTGCGCCCCACTGCCAAAAAAAGAGTAAGTTCTCATCCGCAGTTCTGCATTTTTGAGTTTGAAATATACACCAACCTTAAAATACCATGGAGACAACAGTGGCTCTAATGAAGGGCTGCCTCAGTTTTAATAGTTTTTAAATAAATAAAGCAATAGCAATAATAATTTTAAAATCATCCTGAAATTTTTGGTTTGTTAGCTAATGCATGAGTAGCACATACTTTGCTCATTTATTAGAAAATGTAAGTGTTGGTTTACATAATTAAGATAGTTTCTGGGGCAAGCGTGCCAGTTGTGCAATGTAAGTCTACTCCACAAGACTTAATTCCACACTAAATGTCTTTCAGCATACAAAGTAGTATGAGCACACAGTTTCTTTTTTTTCCTTTGCAAACTGCAGCTGAATTTTTCTGTTTGCTTTATTATGAGTTCTGAAATGCTCTGGAGTTGAAAGGCAATATTTTATTTTATATTTTATTTTATTTTATGAGGTCAGCTACTGCTAAAACCTGAAGAAAAAAGGTAACAATATCACTGCAGACAGTTCCTGTACTAAACACATTTAACGTCTGCTTCTTGTTGTATTTAAATGAATTTCCATTAAAAACATTAGAAATTGCTGTCTTTCATAAAATTAGCCTTGTGATTTGGGTAGGGCTTTGTTTTGTGAAAACAAAAATCTGGTTAAATGTGCCAATCTAGCTCCATATATTTTACTGAACAACTGTAAAGGACAATTATTACATTGCACGCTGTACAGTGGATTACATTTTGCACACAGTATTTTTCATACTTGAGCAGTAGTTTTATATTTATTGTATAAATCAACTGTTCATTAAAATTATTTTGCTATCAGAAAAACATGTATGCTTGTTTTTTTTTTTTTAAATAGACTAATGCTTTCCCTCTTTCCAAGAGAAGAAATTTAAACAAAAACTGAACTATTTCACAAAATGTAGCTGGAATTGAGAGTAACATCTTTCAAAACCTTATTGATATAGCTCTGACTTAAAAGTCTTAAGTTAACCTGATGAACGCATATCAAATAAATGCAGCAATGTCAAAAGTATCATCTTCATGACACTTTGAAAGAAATGCAAAGGTTATGGAAAATTCCCACATAACCACTGGTGTCTAAATTTAGTAATATGAACTGTCCCTTGTAAGAGTTAGGAGGGAGACAGGAGAAAGTAAGAGACTACCCTTCAGTTCTTATTATTTAGGTGCTCTGAATAATATGTCAGTTGTATACCCAATGTATGTTGAGTAGCATGCAGGAAACCCGGAGTTCTTTACAGAAAACGTATGTTGTGATTTCATACAGGATTCCTCAACCAAGAAGTAGTAAAAAACACCAAAGAAAAAAACAAAAATCAGAAATTAAACTTCTATATGTCAAGCACCTAAAGCAGGTGTTTGAAAACAGCTATAAATCAGTAACCTCACAAAAGCAGTAGTAAGCCAGTATGTTTTAAAGGATTCAATAATTATGATATTCAAGAACAATTTAGGAAAAAAGCTTCATGGTCGCAGAGAAAACAATGAACAGATTAAGAGTTCAATTATTTCCATTTATCTTGTGAAGCTGGATAAAACTGAGTGATCAGAATTTCCACCAAATCTCCAAACAGCACTTTGAAATTACATTAATACAATGTATTAAATTAATATTACTTCATTTTGAGATTACTACACTCTAACACAACATAACGGAAATAAAAACAAAGTTTACCAAAATCAGCTGAGTAACTAAGCCTTCAACATCTACTAAACAATATATTAAACAAGAAATACAAAGTCATGAGATGTGCATCAGTGGTTAAATGAATCCAGGAGGGATAAAAAAACTTAGAAGGAAAGAGGTAGGCTTAACTTAAGAAGGGATAGGGACATCAACCAAACTTACTTCCTGTTCATGAGATGTCTGATTAATGAATGCATGCTTTGTGAAATTCATCTCTTTAACGTCTATCTTCCTAACAACATCATATACTTTTCTGACCTTGAACACCTGACTTCTTGGAGTTTTATTTCCATTGTAGCCCATGTCATTTCCATTACTGGGAGAGGATGGGCCAATGCGAAAGACATGGCAAAATATCCTCACGATCCTTAAGAGACTCTTCATTTGAGCTTCATAATTACTTGACAAGCTGGGGGAAAAAACGGAATATT
>JBCJKH010055426.1:0-13879 GCA_039877255.1 Loriculus beryllinus | reverse complement strand
CTCATTAAAGACCTCAATCAGACAAGGAATCAGGGTGATAATGATAGGAGAAACATTGTCTAAAACATACAAAATAAATAGCTTATTGGTGCTATTGTCTATCAAAAAAATATAGGAAAAGTTTTATGCCATCTTAACTGAACTGGCCAACACTGAACTGCATACCAATACAGTGTAGAATACGAGATACTCATGACTCCATGCACAAGCAGAACATTCTCCACCGAATTCAATTTTGTTTTCTTTCCTTGAACCCCAAGTAGTAAGAATTCTCTTGTTTTGAAGACGTAACAGAAAATGCAAGAAATTTAAACCTTTTCTACTGAACTCTATTCATTCACACATTTTATGTGAGTACATATTCAATTCTACCATTAACCTACTTGCAACTTAGCAGCATGTTTTCTAACTGTAAGATCAGTACAGACCAGAAAACTGACATCTTAGAGCATGCTGTAAACCTCTGATGTAAATAAAGATGTTAATTCACAAATCTGAAACAGCTAGCTGTAACAGTACCTTCATCATGATGTCACTCTCCCTATGGCATTGGTAAAAGCAAAAGACCTATCCGTTTTCAGCACTACATTTGAATGACTGCCAGAGAGGTATTAATGTCATAATGCCAGATACTAAGAATTTTACCAAACTGATATACAAAGTACAACTTTCTTATCACAAGCTAGACTTTAATGAGAGAAGTTTTCAGTAAATAGAGATAAGAAACACAAAGATGCATTGTTAAGTTTCTAACCAGGTACAGAAAATCCCTTGACTAGCAGGCTGTAATTACATTGCCAGAAGCTCTAGTCACAGCCACAAATTAGCAGTGGTATATAAACAAAGATTTTAATAAAAAAAAAAAAAAGAAAAGAAAAAAAATAAAAACAAACAATGTCCCTGCCCCCCACCCCCCCCCCCCCCAAAAAAAAACCCACCACCAACCAACCAAAAAACATTGATTGAAACACTCAACAGCAGTGTTTTCCTGGAGAAGTTTCAGGTTTAAATCTGCAGGAAGAGGACCCAACTATGTAAGAATACCTTAAAGCACTTTTAATAGTTTACTGAAGCTTTTACTGAATGTTTGCAAACATTCAGCTAGGCCCAACTGGCACCAGCAAGACCAAATCATGTCACACTATAATTATTCCTTGGAAAAAGTAAATATGCGATGGAGCTAATGCCAACCGGACAGGATCTCTGCTGGTACTCAAAGCAGAAGTACTCAAGCATAAGCTCAGTGGCACTCCTGGCTACCTGATATTGAGGCATTACAAGGAGCAACTTCAGACACTTTTGAACTAAACAACAAACAAATCCAACAACAATGGGATGTGGGTTAATATCCCAGAAAACTAACAGTGAAAATATTAAGTTCAGCCATGCAAGAGTATCATTATTGGAGGTTTTCATGTACAAAGTGCATTTTACATACTACCAATTGGAAGGAGGAGAGAGAGGAAAGAGGCCCAAGCTTAGAGGGTCTATTTTCACCAAGTACTACCATCATCTTCATTATGTTAATAACAAGGCAGGTCAGAAATGCTTAGTTGAAGTAGAAACTGAAGCCTCTGACAGGGAACAGAATTGGAGAGAACGCTTTTTGTGAAACAAAAAGTTTGTGTTTTGTAACAGAAAAAGAAAATAATTCCATTTCCCTTGTGACATATTACAAAGTACCCAAGAGAACTGGGAACTGGGCCAATAAGAATCCAGAGGACACCCTAAATACAGGCATCTCTGGAAATGCCTGCTCATCAATGCAGAGCAAAGCTCCCAATTTGTGCTCAGCCTCCGATACAACCCATATGCCATAGTAGAGGAGTACATACTGGCTGGCTCAAATTCAGAGATAGTACAGGCAGATAGATACTGTTTCTACAGCCATACTGAGGGAGCACTGCTCAGTACAAGAGTAATAACAGTAATAAATCAAATTTAAGCACATGGTTTATCTCTGAGGATAATGAAATAGAAACTAATACTGCCTCATATGATCTAATCCAGCTACCATGATTTCTGATAATGTCACCATACAAAGCAAGTTTCAAACCCTTTTCTGCAGAATGGTTTCACGCTTTATCACAGTTTATTTGTGAGAGATCTATGGGCTCTAATGAAGTTTGGAGACAAAAGCAGTGCATTACAAGTTGAGCTGATTACACATTAAAGCCCACCAACAGCTAAAGCTCTTCAAAAAGTTATCTTTGTCATTAACATGTTTATGCACTTTAACACCAACTATTTGAGGGGTTTAAGCTTTTTATGCTCATTCACTGAGGCAAACACTCATCAGAACGAGACTCTGATTAATGGTGTCATGAATTTCCTAGCATTGCCTAGGAGTTCTGACCTGCTACCTATGAGCTCCATCCAAATTTTAACATGACTGATATCGAAATAAAAAAAAAAAGGCACCTAGAACTAAGAATACATTATTTAGTCTTCATCTATCTGATGGGCTCCCCACACTCCAGCCCCAGTTGAAAAGATGCATTCAAAGTCTTATACTTCTACAACCTACACTGACAGACCCCTCTGGTTACAGAACACTCTTAAATTTCTTTTCCAAAAACCCATCCAGAACATGTTAGTAAGGAAATTCCACTCATACTTTCAGGCTCTTTACCTCTTTCAGCAAAGATTTTCTTGGCTTTCAGTAAAGCATAGAGGTTAGAGCAGATTCTGCTAGGTTTTGAAAACAGTAAAATGTTACTGGTGTTCCAACATGTCGTCGTTTAAGCCCAGCCATAAATCAGAACCACAGTCCCTCTCTCACTCCCCCTACTTCTTCCCCCTCCCGCCCCACTCCCAGAGGGATGGGGAGGAGAATCGAAAGAATGTAACTCCCACAGGTTAAGATAAGAACAGTCCAGTAACTAAGGTATAACACAAACTACTACTGCTACCACCAATAATAATAATGATAAGGGAAATAACAAGGGAAGAGTATACAACCGCTCATCACCCACCAACCGATATGCAGCCCGACCAAGCAGTGAACTAGCCCTTCCAGGTACCTGCCCCTAGTTTTACATCCTGGGCATGACGTGCTGTGGTGGAATACCTCCTTGGCTAGTTTGGGTCAGGTGTCCTGTCTCTGCTTCCTCACGGCTTTACCTCCTCCCCAGCAGACCCTGAGACTCAGAAAGTCCTTGCTCAGAGTAAACATTACTGAGCAGCAACTAAAAATACTGGTGTTATCAGCGCTGTTCCCAGGCTGAAAGTCAAAAACACAGCACTGCACCAGCTACTAAGGAATAAAAAATGACTGCTACTGCTGAACCTAGGACACAACAGATTTCATAACTCCCTCAAACAGATGCCATAAAAACTAGGAAAGCATCTTAGGAAAATAGGCTTGCTTGTTTTATGTGTTTCCCCAGGTAACTGCTGCTTGCATTGCTGAGACAGCACAGTGGCATTTAAATTTTTGTTTCGTATATACTAGTAGCCATGGAAGGCAACCAGAACCAGTAAGACTCTTCTCACACATAGTAAGAAAGCACGCAGAAAAGTTAAGATATGAAAGAGAAGAAAGGAGAGGGGATGATTGGTAGTTGGCTAAAAAACAAAAAAATGCACTTCTCTGCAACTCAGGCTTCTCGGTCAGCAGCCATGCAAGGACAGCAACCTCCTTTCCTCAAGACAATGATCTGAACAGGCACTGTCATGAAGAATCAGATTTGAGTTCCATCTACCGTAGCATGTGCCAGGCATGAGATAGTTCAGATTATTAAAACCACTAAGTGGCATTAACTGCCAGGTAGCTTATCAACTTACTTATGACCCTCTCACACTTACCTAAGCAGTTTGTGACCATTTGTTGTAGCAACTTCAGCAAGACTTGTTAGGATTTTAAGATACTGGCTTTCACTCTGCTGAGACAAGTGTTCCAAAACTTGCCGCAACTGATACATTAAAACAAAAGAAAATGCATATTGTCATGGAGTGTCAGATCAACATTTAATTTAGAACATTATCACCCATGCATTAAGAGCTAGCAATATTATTGCACATCTCTACTGTCCAACATCTAATCTAACCTCAGTTAACATTTCATTATAATTCACAGACTACTGAACAAGTATACCTTCTAGTACAAAGATATGGTACGACAGGATATACCATAACAAAACTAAGCTTAGCCACGTATTAATAAATTATAAGAACAACTTATTTTCAACTGAAAAAAATAGTAGGCTACACGTTCAACTTCTTAAAGTCAAGAGCATATATTTTAGGTTTATAATTCATCATTTACCTGTCTCCCCAGTTCACTTCTTGGTTAGTTTATGACAATGTAAATGAACCTTGGATCCTAGAGTCTGTTCTCACTACTTTCATTGCTCAAGTTACTGAATGCCCTTCAATAAGAAATCATACCCTGATAATCAATAATTGTTATGACGACTCCCTTCTCAAATTTGTCCCTTTTCTTGAAAATACCACCACTCAGCTCACAAAGACTAAATGCTGCAATTGCCCAGACACTATCCTCTCTTCAAATCCCCTTTGTTCTACACTAATCTCCAGCATGGACTTTTTCTGCAGATAAACCAAACCTTCAGCAGCACCATTTTTTACACATTCCTATTGTATCTTCACTTACTTCCTTCCCGCTCACTTTCAGAAAGTTTAGTAATCCTTCTCAACTTCTCCTGTAGTAAGGTGATACGAAAAGGCATTTCATAAAGATCACTTACGCCAACACTTTGCCTCAAGGCAAAAGCACTTATATCTTTAATCCAAACTGGTCTGCCCAATCTGCCTGCCTGTTTTTCAGATGCCTCCTACTCTGGAATCTCTGCAGCTTCACTAAATGATTTCTTGTAATATTACACTTCCTTGACTGTGTGAGAGTTTCCCCCAGGGTTCAAGTAAACCTCTAGCTACAAATGGCTGGGGCAGTATCTTTCGCCCTGCAGTCTGTCAGTAATTTTCCAGTTTGTCAAGAACATTTAAGTTCATGTGAGTCCTGACTTCCAACATGCAACCAGTCTCTTCATGTCATCACTTTCAGAGAACATGAACTGGTCATTACCCAAGACTCTGGGCAGAACAGCTCAGACTTGGCCATTGAAAACCACACTTAAAATGTTTCCATTTTGGCAATGAAGCATAACAGTGCCACATATTATCTAATATAGCATGCATACCCTCTCATTCAGATCTTTTTGCACACACCTCCTCTATTACTCAGACAGGCATTCATTTTTCTCATCTACTGTCTTCACTTACATGATAATATGCTTTGCCAGTTCCCTTCCTGTAGAAAGTCTTTTTTGTTCAATGGCTTTAGTACTTTAGCTTCCTTTTACTTGAAAGCACCTACACTATTCCACGTGCTTCTAACGTATATTTTGAGAATTCTCATTTCTAACATTTTACTTTGTAAAACTCAGACCTGTCTCAGAAATTTCAAGACTGTTTCTATAAGGACTTATAATTCCTCAGGTTTGCAGTGGAAGTAATGGGATTAAAGAAAAAAATAAAAACTTCAAAAATCTAGCAAACCAAGTTCAGTAAAGTGGCAGTTAATACCTTACTAAATCTACACTTTCTTTTTCAATTTAGTCTGTAAAATTGTTTGCAATTATTTTCAAGCAAACAATATACTAAAAACCCACATCTATCTAGATTTGGAAGCGGGAAAAAAGCATCCTATGCTTCTTACTCCCTATGCAAATCAAGAAACAAAAAAAATCTTTTCCTTGCTTTTCTTTTGCTTTAGATTGCACTACCCCACAATAATAAAAGAAACAAGGTCTAGAAGAACCACTGAAAAAGGAACAGAATAGTTTAATCTACAGCAATAATAACCAAATGAAATTGCAGCTGCAATCTTTCACACTTATTTCACAAAGCAACCTCATACAGATGAGTGGTCATACTCCAAATGCTCCAGCTCATTCTAAACAACTCGAACCTTGAGACGTATCCTAGAATGGATGCCTGCAGATACACACTAACTGAAAGAAAATAGACCCTATTATATAAAGTAATTGTATATACAGAATGGTCTACCAGCACCTTAGTACAAATAAGGTAGAGGTACTTGCAACAAATCTTCTTCATTTCTTACACTGTCTAGATCACTTTGCCAAATATACAAAGTTAGAACACTAAGTTAAAATAGATCCTACATTTAACCCCAAATTCTTGTGTTTAATACTATATGAAGACTGTGTATTTTCCATGTAAGGAAAGAAAACCACATTATGACCAACTATTATGGCACTTACTGGTCAATTTCTAGTAGTGCATTCTAACCAAGACACTAATATTACGCCATCTGATCTCCACCACACAGATATATAAAACTATATACACATAATCTTGTGTTACCATGTTTTCCCGTAGATCTTCATTCTGCGTCATTTGAATTATTGTCTGGAAAAGTCGAGGATGGTATTGTATTAAGACTTCACAAGTCTCTCCATAGCCACCCTAAAAAGCAACAAAAACCATTTTAATTAAAAGAAACATCAGAATTGGGGCTTACACTATTATAGGATATTAACACTTACTAAGAATTACCTTTTTTTTTTTAATACCGAATTAAATAACCCAGTCCAAATATAAATAAACTGAAATTCAATAATGTATCAAAATTAGATACAACCAAACTTTTGAGAGAAGACAGAATCAAATTCTTTCAGTATATCAGGTCATATGTATCTGCTCCCCTTCTGTTTGCTTTGGGGTTTGGGGGGAAGGGTATTGAGTTTTTTTAAATTCTTTCCCACATAGAAAGCCAAAGTTACACTTGAATGATGCTTAACCTAACAATTTACCAGCATTTAAAAATAGCGCAATATTTAGCTTCTCACTGCTGATGGATGACACATATCTACCTAATTACACCCAGAATCCAATCCTTCAAAACAAATATTTTCCTAAAGGTCCATAAGACACAAATCTGACTTCTTAAAGGAAGAAATAGGATAAACTCATGAAAGGATTATTTAACTTTAAAATCAATACACAAGTATGATTTCACTTATGTCTCCGATCAACAGCTCAGACTTAACTTCATAAGCTTTTGAGAAAAATGTCTTTTAGAAATAACAGGACTTGAATCTGTGTTTTATTTGTATCAACTCTTATTTAGCATAGCCGCATTTTTAAGCGGGCACCTACCACCTGAATACACAACAAATTCTACATTGAAAAGACAACCTTGTAATGGATTAAATGCTGCAAATACTTCTTTTTGCATGACAGTTTATATCTCGCTACAGTGATAACAGATTCATTAAATAGATTCATTTAATTGTTCCTGGTGCCAAGAAATTAGGTATTAAAATTAAAACCACTCAGAATCCACAAGAGTTGATGAAAGTCAGTTTTTGAAATCAAACTAATACCAAATTAATACCACTAAAGTTAGCAAAAATTTCAGTCTTTCATCTAGAAAGAAGTATCTGCACTGAAAAGCAAACTGGTAAGCAAGTTTGCTTACCAGCAAAGGAGCGGAAAAAAAATACAAAAAAAAAAAGATGTAAAAGGGAAGAAAATATTTTGCTTGCTCACACAGGAAGATCATCTTTACAAAACAGCAAACACCAGGGGTCACTACTCACACCTAAAAATGTTGACAGAATTTTTACGCATAAAGCTATGCCCTAGGGACTGTAAAACCACAGACTGAAGCACACGTTCAAAGCATTAATCATAAAAACCAAGGATTCCCAAACTTCCTAGTCAACTGGAGTTCTGCAAACTCTTCACTTCTCATAAGCTCCTATCTTGAGAAGTCTTTAAAGATGTTAAAACTTTTGCAAATACTGCAAATTGGGAACCTGTCTGTAGGATCACTTTAATTGCAAAAAGTTATTTTTGCATTTCTCTTTCATCAATGGAGAACCATCTTTCATAGGCCTTAAAAATAAAAAAGGTAACTGACTGAGTGACACTGTAGTAAGTGACAAAAGTTCACAGAAAGAGTGCTGCTAACTCAATACCTGTACACAGAGATCCAGTGGAGTAACACCATTTTTGTCTGGTAAATATTTGGCTCCTCTCATCAAAAGAATTTGTGCTGTGTCTCTCTGACCATGGCTGTTCAAAAGAAGCAAAAAGTTAACATTCTTATGCACTTATGTTTTACTATAAGTGATAATCTGAGTACTGCATCTAAAACAAAACCCATATAAGCCAGGAGAAAACATATTTATGGTATGAAACTAAACAGAAACATAGGATGTAAGATAATGCCACATACGTTTTTCTAATACCTTTCAAGGCTACTGCAGAAGCACAGTGCAACATCAGGGGGCTTACAGTCAGACTTTGAGCATGAATACCCTTCCTCCAGTCACTGCTAACACTTCCTGCTCTCCCTGTCATCAGGGACCTACAACTTTTCTTCCAAGGTGGCAGCACCACCAGCTGGCACTTTTGACAAGGAGATGTTGACCTCTGCTATGCACCTTTTTCATTCCACAATGCCAAGCACTCCAACTGCTGATATGTAAAAGAACATCACTACTGTATACTTGCAACACATTCTCTTCTCATGAAAAGCCTTTAAACCAAGGCAAGTTGCTTAATTCTTTTAAAATAGATTCCAGTGCCAGTCTCTAAATCAAGCACCCAGGCATTCAATTAGCTAGCAGCTATTTATTTGCCAATTCCCTTCCTCTCAACTGCCAAGAGTCAGCATACACTAGCTCCAGATATCAAGGCTCCCACAACATAACTCTTGGCAGGCCACCAGGTCATTTCTCCTTTTCTTTATGGTAACATTTAATCATAGGTGAACTATTAAAACTGTAACCAAAGCAAACGGATTAAAAAATTGTAGATGTTCTACCAAATAGCAAAAGTACTCCAATTCAAACAAAAGGTAATTTATCATATGTTATTAGTTTTGACATAAAACTAAACTGTGAAGAAAACAGAACTGATAAACACAACAATATAATTTGAATTCAATATTGTAACTTTAAATCATATATGCACATTCCATGTGCACTGTAATACCACACTCTACATTAAAGAATAGTGAAACTTGCCTCACAAAAAGTTGCATTATCAGTGTACTCAGTATAATCTAGGTCGGCATATCTCTTTTTTTCCCAAAATAAGTTTAGCAGTTATTAATTTATGACTCATGCTAAAAGACACACAGCTGTGTTTAACATGTCTGTTTGAAAAAGGTATATATGCCTGCAGTACTAAGTATTTAGATGAGACACCAAACTACATTCAAACATGAAGCAAGATTAAGTACTAGTCAGCTTTTATGCCTTCTAAACGTTAGGCTTTCTAATCATTCTTACTGCAGAAAGGAAAGGGGAGGAAGGGGATCCATTTCACTTTTAGCACAATATTCAAAAGTAAAAAATATATAACCTGCAAGCAAAATAGAGTGGAGTTGCCCCTGACACATTCGGCCTGTTTATATCTGCACCGCTGTCTAGCAAACACTGCACTGTCTAGAACAGAAAAAAATACCAGTATTAGAAAAGGGCAACAGAAAAGTCTATTGATTTGCAGCTATTTATTGTCATGCATGTCTAATTACACTGAAGGATTTAATTTTCCATAATGAATCTCAAAACCAAAATTCTTAAATACTATATGGGAAAATCATGGCTGTCAGAGCTCATAAAGCTGTTCTTGAACTTCCCATTTTTTATAACTATGCCTTTCACCGATCTTTCACTAATCCCAAAGATCCCTGGAACTACAAGCTATTTAAAAAGAAAATTGACATTTGTTAGAGAAGTAAAGCTCACGTTAGTGACAGCTATAAACAGCCTTATCACAAGATGAAGACTTAAACATACACTAGAAGAGATTAAGTAAGCAAGCAAATCCCAAAATATTGAGCAAACTCTCAAACAAATTTTGCTATATTCTAGTCAAAGTAGAAAAGTCTGTAGTTAACAGTTTCTCAGAATTTGTTGTTCCAAAGTTGAGCTCTGACAATGACAACAGAAAGGATCTCAGTAGAAAGATTTTTTTTTTTTTAATTATTATTTGAACTGTAAATAGTCCTGGGGACAATCTGTCTAACTCTACATGCTGTAATGCAGTTCAAGTAAAGCATCCAGACTTGTACTCTGAGCGTAGTCAGCTTTAATGCAAGGCCAGGCCTAAAAATTATTCATATATAGATCAATAAAAGAAGAGTCCATGTGAACTTGGTTACTTCGAATATTAGATATTTAACTGACCCAACTCTGCAGTCACTTTTTATTCACAGTAAATTAGATACATTTCAGATTTCAAAAGCACGATTACTTGTATAATTATAAATAAAATACATTCTAAAAAGTAAGGAAGAACATTTTTAAATGTTTAACACTACATCAAAACCTGCTGTCAACAAAGCAATAACAGTACTACAGAATGGCTGAATAGTACGCAGTAAGTCACTTAAGGTCCCATGAACACTGAGATCAGTTATCTACACAAGAATAAATTAGTTGTTCCCATTCAAGTGTATACAGTCAATATTAAGATAAACAATAGAGTTGTTCACACTTCCAACCATTATAATGTGCATGACTAGCCTGAAGTTTATAAAGAAAATACACACAGCAACATCGAAGCATTGACCAATTCTTCACAAAGCCATTGTGTTAGTAAAATTAAAAAACTTACTGTCTTGTGCCCATTTTGACAAGCTACATGAAGGGCTGTCTGTCCCATTGCATCTTCAACATCTACATTACTGACATGCTGAACAAGATCATGAAGCAATTCTGTTCGTCCATTGACAGCCAACCAATGGATCTAAGTACAAAATGATCACACATTTTCCTTAGCAGTGATAGGAATATTTCATAAGTATTATTTTAAACCTGACTGTGTTATTGTTGATGTTCTAAAGGAGAAGCTTTGAACAATACTATCATATGCTGAGGTACTTTGATCACAGCTTTTGATTCTTAAGGGCACTGACCACACGGTAGTTTTGTATATTTACACATAAGGTAGCAGAAGCTTAAGAAATGAGAATCCTCAAATTCTTCATTCATTTTAAGAGCACCATTAAAATGAGCAGCACTTACTGCAGTCAAGCCTTCATTATTACAAATGTTGACATCTGCACTGTATTCCAGCAGCTTGCTCATACATTTCTTCTGGCTATAAACAAAAGAATACATTAAAACACATGCAGGAAAAATCATTTACAAAGTATCTTAGAGCTCCACTAACTCTAATTCATCATTGTACAAACTATAGCAGGTAGTTCTACTTTATAAGAAGCATGGTGCTGAGCATGTGAAAAAGTGATCATGGCTAGCACCAGAGACTCATGAAGTACAAGTGTAGTATATGACAGCGAAGGGTTAAAAACATAGCTGAATGTTTTCGGGAAAAGCATAGAAGTACTTAACCACCACTCTAACAGCTTCAGCTCAGCATGAACTACTAAGAAGCTAGAGCTCAGCTAATAGAAATACATGAAGCTCATCATTATCTGTACACTTTAGTGAACACATTTACAGAACACCACTAAATCATTAAATAATGAGACACTCACTGTAACCTATATAAATCTTTGGCAAGAACAATAGCCACCTTGGTGAAAGTAGGGGCGCTTTCCTACTTCATGTTTAATTTGGTCTTTTAGTGCTCTCCAAAGCTCCAAGTCCTTTACCCTTAGGAGTTTATTCTTACTTTTCCTTTTTATTTTGTACCTCTCACACTTTCTCATGCCTCCTTTCCACCTGTCTCCTGTGTGTATTTCTGCATTTCATCATGTACCACTTGGCTGCTTCTGTTTCCCTTCTCCCACATACCTAGAAGTCACTAAACACTACCTCCTCATTTGAAGTACCAGTCATGATGCAATTCAGTTACTGTAACACATACCTGCTCTAAAAACAAAAAGGCAAAATCACTATTATCAGGTGTGTGTTACCACATACTGCAATTCAGGAAGTAAGACCTTAAGAGATCTCAAAAAGGTGCCTGCTCACCATTTTTGTTGAGTTTTTTTCCCCCTCTCTCCTAATACTGTGCATGCAAGCTTAGTATTCTTTTGCTTGTAGTAAAAATTTCCTTGAAGACACTACCTGAGAAAACTCTGAAATCCCTGCATCTTCCAAATCCTCCAGTGTCCTCTTTGAAATCTTTTCTTACTTAGCTAACTGGAAGGTGAATCCTTTGTTCAATCACTGTTGTAATAAACATTAAGCTCCTACTTAACAGAAAACACTAAAACAACGGCCACTAAAATTGGCATTTCAGACATAACTTCTTATTCACAATAAAAATATTTTCTGAATATTCAAGGTAACTTCCATGTTCCCTGTAAAGTGCGCCATCCTATTTTCAAAGGTGAAAACCAAAGTATCTTGTTTCAACTATGCAAAAATATTACAGAATATGTCAGCTCAAGTGCACTATGCACAAAACCTTCAAGAGTTTTAAAAACTTTCTTACCCATTCCTTGCTGCTAAATGGAGAGGTGTGCATCCTGAAATGTCCTGATAGTTTGGATTTGCTCCTTTTTTTAATAACAGAACAAGGCATTCAACTGATCCACAGCTAAGAACAAGATAAGGAAGGGAAAAAACTGTAACAAGGATATTTACAAACCAAATCTATACTGAAGAAAACAGCAATACCACATACAGATTACATTCAACAGAAAAATCTTTAAACAAAACCATTTTACACCCTCATCATTCAAGTTACAAAAGCTAAAGACACTTAAATGCAGTGAGAACTGAGTGATCATAACGTGCACTACTGAACAGATGCTAGCCTTTTATGTGATTTTAGTGACTTTAAAACTCGACAGCAAATCTTTAAGACTGCCAGTTGTTTACAATATAAGCTGTTTAAAATGTTTTGGTTACTATTTCCTCTCACTTCCCTATTTTTAATCTATTCACAGGACTGAACTTCCCATTTAATAACTATTCCAGTATAATTCTTTACGTTACACTTCACTGTCCAGAAGTCATATTTAAACCTTAAGAATAAGAAAACCTCAAACTCATACAAATATCTTTGCTATTTGCTTTGAACCTGTAACACCATCTTTCTTTTCATAAAATAGAATAATCAATATTACCAAGAACATAGAAACTTTGCATTGTATGTTTATCTTGCTCCCAAATTCTTCAAGAGGAAGAGCTGAATCAAAGGATAAATATACAGTATTTTCATATCTATCATGAACATCTTATCCATTGTTACTAATCACCCCAATGATGAAACTGCTACCCAATAACCCAAAGAAACCGAAGACTGGCTGTACAGTAAGCTGCAAAAACAGCATTTCTGTGACCTCTTAGTGACCCAACAACTAGCCAAGATAAAAGAGAATCCTGAAAGTAGGCGTAACACAATTTCTTCAGGTTTATGGTCAATGAAAACAGCTTTTCAAAGATAATTCTAAGATGCATGCTTAAAATTTGCTTGCATTTTTTTTGCTTTGTGTACTTTCTCAAGTAAATTTTACATAAGCAACATGCAATTCTGAGATGGAATACCTGGGAAACATATTTCTAGAAGAGTCTGATTAGAAAGCTGGAAGTCCTACCTACATTATGCCCAAGTACCTGCTATTTATATGCAATGCCACTACTATTTCTTTTATTTTTACAATTTTTTCAGTTTAAACGTAAGAGCTTTCAAGATAAGCTAAATGGACATGTATATAGAACATTCACTCATTAGTTTAAAGTTTAGTTTCCTGAAAGGCCATCTCAAAAACTATATGGTTCATTTCCATTAAGGTAATGTTAATCTGGCTGTTTCTTGGCAATAAAGATTTATCCTCACTGAACAGATACATAAATAATAAATAATCTAGGTCATGGAGTTGAAATTTGCACTTAAGCCTTTCAACTCAGGATATAAAAATTGAAAGTAGTTATATTCCTTTCAGGTATGGTCATAT
>JBCJKH010055424.1:0-10482 GCA_039877255.1 Loriculus beryllinus | reverse complement strand
GTGGCCCTCCTCTGGACTTGTTCCAACAGTTCCATGTCCTTTTTATGTTGAGGACACCAGAACTGCACACAATACTCGAAGTGAGTTCTCACGAGAGCAGAGGGGCAGGATCACCTCCTTTGACCTGCTGGTCATGCTCCTTTTGATGCAGCCCAGGATATGGTTGGCTTTCTGGGCTGCAAGTGCACACTGTCGGCTCATGTTCATCTTCTCATCATATTCAAGGGTTTTGGTTCAAGTGGAAGTGGTAAACTCACTGGTGTTAAAAAAGTATCAGTTTCTCTCCATTTTACAGACTGGCATATTTGCTGTCCAGAACAATTAAGCGCCTTGTTCAAGGTCAGCCAGAAGGTCAGCAGGGTTGAGGATGAAGTAAGGTATCCTGTTCTTGTCTTGAGGCATAACCGAAATAATAATTTCTCCTAGAGTGATAAGTAAGGTTATATTGGTTAACAGGAGTTGCTAAGGAGAAGAGATTTCATTTCAGTAGTGACAAAATTAAGTATAGGACAGAGAAAACTACTGAAACAAAGTGGGATAGACACTGATTGTAAAGTAGGGGAGAGGTGTGCTATAGTAAGTAAAAAGGAAGACTGTGCAAGTGCCTTTTAATAGTTGATTGTAATGTGCAATGCAGTTTTTAAAAATCAGTTTTAACCTTGTAGAATACAAAGTGACATTTAGTCTGGGAGCCTTGGCTTTGTCTCTGTAGTCTTTTCACTGTAGTAGCAGAATTTTTGAGAAAACCTTCTTACTTTGTTTTGGGATTCCTTGAACACCTATGCTGCCATTCAGATAGCTGAGTAGCTTTCAGTCATTCTTAAACTGAAATTGATTCTTCTGTGTCAGTAGCCTATCACATTAAGTGACACAGAACACAGCATCTGATTTTCTTCCCTGTTTGTGATTACTTGATTTTCTTCTATTGCCAAGATGTGCTGTAAACTTTGGCATGTTAGATGTTATAGTTAAGTACCTAGTTTGAATGCATACATTGATATATGTTACCTGTAAGGACAAAGCAACAAAGTAGCTTAAATTCAAAATTAGCTTTTTTAGAGCAACAGTCTTTTGAAAGCATTTTGCAATTAGCTGAAAATGTCCTGAGAGTTCTTATGTACTTAATTGGGATGTGTCTATCAGGTTTTGACTGCTGTACATGGAAGCTTATAAAGCTCTTGTGTGCTGGTGGAGAGTGTGGGTCGTTAGACTCAAAAGCCACCACATAAACAGTTTTGTAGCAGCTATCAATTCCAGTACAGGAACTAGCAGGTAATTTTTGAAAAGTAAATAATTTTTTTAATTAAATGTTAAGGGTTTTTTGCTATTTTATTTACAACAAATATGACAAGAATACCAAATGTAATATACTGTAATGTATGTAATATATTACTATATGTAATATACTGTAAATCAGTAAATTATAATCTGCAAATTATCAGGGTCAATACAGTATACAGGTTCAAAATAAAGTGACTGGAGATGGTCTATATTTAGAAAAGCAGAAAAGATGTGTAAGTAAATTCACTCCTGAAATAAGCATGAATAATCTTGCACCTTCAATAAGCAGTGCCTTTGCTTTATGCCAAGATAAAGTCTGATCTGTGTTTCTACTGTCTGCTTTGTGCAGCCTGTGTGGAAAAACAAAAACTGGTTTAGCGTTAATTTAGGAATAGCTACATCATGAAGTTTTGTCCAGTGTTCAGTGTATATTTCATTAATTTACTGACTCTACTTAGTAGGCAGAACAATTTACTTAAAGTGTTTGTATTAATTTCCATCCTCCTCATTTGCAGCAGTGAAGATGGACCCAACCCTAAGAAACCAAGAATTGAAGATGAGGAAGGTAGCTTTAGCATCATGAAACTTGCTGAAGGAAATGTCACCTCTGTAAGCATATTTTTACAAATCTCTTTCTTAAAGAGGAAGTTTAGTTTCTCTATTATAGTGAATATATAGAATTCCTGATACAAGGAATGTTTCTAGCTGAAACATGACTGAAATACTATCTAGTTGTAGATTTGATACTCTGCTAGAGATTTACTGCTGTTAGGTCTGTTTTAGCACAAATTCCCATCAGTCTTGGATATTTTTTGACAAAATTCTCCCCCCATGTCTTGAACTCTAAAGGGCAAGCATGAGGATCTGAAGAAAACAGAATCTTGGAATTGTGGTTCAGTAGTTGAATTTTGTTCTTTCATGCCATCTGCAACATAGACGTTGCCTTCTGTGTATCAAATCAAAGGTATTGCTGTGATTTTTGAGACTGTTCTCTGCTGCAACCAGGACAGGGTTCTAAATTGCAAATTTGGCTTCATCTTGCTGCTAGGTCTAACTTAACTCCAGATGTTGCACACATGGGTAGATGAAGCCTGTATCGTAACTGTGTGCCTTCCTTTACTTGATTCTTTGTATTGAAAGGAAAAAAGTGATTTAATATTGAGATAACTTCCGTTGTTTTCAAATGTATTATCTTTTAAGGTTGGTCTTCAAAATGCATAATTCAGATTTTTTAAAATATTTAAAATCTAAAAGTATTTAAATATTCAGAATTCCTAATACAGAATTCTGATATGTCCTGAATAGTGTCATTTCTAGATTTAAATGAAACACTAACAGAAAGTCTGAAAGCTGAACTAGCAGATAACCTGGATTACTGTGCTTCTGACCTCTAAACCCTGGAGAAAACATTTGGCTTATAACAGTGCAACATAGTAAGTGTAAGTTCATCTTGCTCGTGTCTTAACTACCTTATGTTGAGAGTACTGTGCATTAGCACACATTGTAAGACTTGCATTCTATGAGTCTGCACACAGAAAAGTGTAAAGCTTCTGTTTCCTTATTAAAATGAACAGAAATGTAAAGATCCTTGTTGCCTCATAAGAAGAAAGAGATGGATATCGGCTGATGATTGTATCATTTTTCGGACCTTTTGTAGGTTGGCAGTGTTAATCCATCAGAAGATTTCCGAATTCTGGTGAGGCAGAAAAATGCTGACTTCAAAGACGGTAAATGACTTCTATCTATCTTAATTATATTCAGTAGCATCTTCAGGGTTCAGTAAATTCAGGCTATTTGTCTAAATATAAATTTCTAGTACTGTGTGAGATGCTTTGGAGTTTTCTGGTTAGCTTCTAGTGCTGCTTACCGAAGAAAGGTGTCACTCAGTTCCCATGTCAGTACTTGCCTTCCTCATTTGAAAGTTTTAGATACCCATGTTTGTGTAAAATGGCACAAAACAGCTATATTGAGGCATCTGAGCAGCTCTTCAGGTGTTCCTTACAGATCCCTGAAGGGTCTCAGCTTCTCGTCTAGCTTCGCAGGATCTTTCTGGCTTGAAGTGGAAAGCTGTTGGCTATGCTGTAGTGAGAAACTTGTCTTGTGCTGTCTACTTACTCTGTTTAATGAAGAAATAAGAATCTGATACCTGGGATTTAAATCTTTACATGCAAAGATCATTTTTTATTTCATGCTGTGAGCAAAAGAGTGCACAGGTGCACTTAGGGTGTAGTGAGCAGATAGTATGTAACTCCTAAAGGTGAGAGGTGATTCTGTGTGCACTGAATTGACTCTGTGTTCCAGGTTGAACACAGCCTTGGGCAACATCAGTTTAGTGGGAGGTTTCCCTGCCCATGGCAGGGGCTTTTGAACTAGATGATCTTAAGGTCCTTCCCAACCCATATCATTCTGTGATTCTATGAATCTGTTCTCAGTGTGTAGTAAGACAGGGTTTTGAAGTAGAGGCAAGGAAGAATACGAAGTATAGGTCAGGTACTGTCTTGCATGCCCTGAATCTGGAAATGCAACAGAATTATCATTTGTTTGTTGGTATTTCCCTACTGGAATAGCTATACAGAGACATAAGTCATCCGAAGGTATCTTAAAAAGAATGCACAAGATGGATGGGGTCCTTTTTCCTTTTAAAGGGTAATTTGAAGGTTGTGGCAAGGTAAATCTCATCTACCTAATAGCCACTCCTGTAGCAGTTCAAAGAAAAAGATTTGCAGAGGTGCTGGTGAGGTGCTAGCTATTTCAACAAGGCCTTTGGTCCTTTTAGATATACCTTACAGGAGCATGTTGAGTAGTATATTGATTTGCAATACAGTGTGTTAAAGCCTATATAGCTATTTCTCTCCAGAATGTTCAGACCTATAAGCCGGTTAACCAGTTCTTTACCTACAGTTTGTATTAGATCCAGAAGAAATTGCTCCTTGAAAAATTAGTGAGAATTGTGTTCTCAAATGCAGTAAAGATGCACTAAAAAAACCCATTGTACAATACATTAGAATACAGAAACTGTGAAACAGTTGGCTACTTTGTTATGGTAATTAATTTTATCATGTAGGAAAGATTTAAGGCAGAAATAAGTGATTTCCCTTAAAGATGGCTTAACTCTAAAGAGTGCTTAAATAGGTCCACTTGATAGCTGTGCTAGAAATAACTGCAGTACATGTTTGAATGGCTTCTGAAATTTTCAGCACTCTGATTTTATGTGTGATCTGTTCTGTAATTATAAGGTGTAGTTAGACAGAATGTAGTGCAGTCACCCATTCAAAAGGAGAGACAGAGCCACTATAAATAAAAACATGTTCTGCATATTATCTTTTGCATAATCCTTTTTCTGCTTTAGAGCCTTTTAGGTAGCTTGATACATAAAACGTTACAGGCTTGTTTTTAATGGCTTGTTGAATTGCATTCTGGTTACGTAAATAGTAAAATCTGCCTTAAAAGTGTTCGGTGGTTCTGTGTGGGGTTTTTTTTAGTATAATTTTATATCACATTTAATGATGAAACTTTTTTTTTCCTTCCTCTGCTAGAACATGTGAAATGTCAAATATCTTTGCAGGAAAGGATGATCTGTGGCATGCAAATACCTTGTTGAAAAAAAAAGGAAGTTACATTTCTTATGTCACAACGCAGACAGGAGAACTACTAGGTTACATCCTGTTTTGCTTTTTTCTTGTATAAAAAGAGCATCCGGTGTAGTCTTCCAAACTGAATAGAGCTTAGATTCTCAGTTTAAAACAAAACAGCAGGAGGCCCTCTACATGGAGGAGAAAGACCCTTCAATTGTTTTGTTAAGGTGGGTTATTTTTGGTAGCTAGAGAAGTTGTAGTAATAGGGATAGTTGTACTTCAAATATTGACAGTGTAGTGGCTTCTTAATTAAGCTGCAGGTTAATGGCACGTGTCCTCTTCAGTCCACAGCAAGACTCCCTCCAAAAGGAATGAAGTTATCAAGACCTAAGTATAGCAAGGGGACTTTTATTTATTTCACCAGTTTGTCAGAGCTCCTGATGGTATATTTATCACCAAAATGAGTACCACTGCATCTCATGTAGTAGCCTCACTGGGATTTGATGATCAGAGTTTGTGCCAGTCACAGGAGAAGCCTTAAGTGCAAGTTAGCCTGAATCTGATGCTGCATCCCACAGGAGAAACGATGCATTTGCTATTAGTGAGAACTGGGTCACTAATGTGTAAATACCTATTTTTAGAAAATCAGGGAGTTTCAAATTGGTAAGGGTCTTAGTGTTAGATTTTCTGAGACTTGTGGCTCACTTCCTGCAACAGTGATTAACTTTGTTTTACATCAACATCTGTGTAGTTTATTGCGGTAGGGGACCCACTTACAGCTTACATCATGTATTGTGTGTGATGGTGTCAGCTTACTGGTTAATGTTGATTGGTCCTCTAGCTAGTATTGTGTTTCCCCTTCTTTCTCATTTGCATTCATGGCCAGAGAGATGTCATTTTATGCAGGTCTTATTTTGAGCAGGTTACAAGGGCACAGTCATCACAAAGAGCACTTTTCTGATAACAGCTGCTGACATTTTTGTCAATGAATGCAAATAAAATAGATTAGTTTGCCTGAGTAGAATGTAATTATTACTCGCAGGGGTGTACAATGCATTTCTTCATTGCTGTGGCTGCAAGGACGGTTTTCAAATGCAGTGAGTATTTGCCATCTTTGTCATGCCAAAGGAGTAGCCACATGGCGATCAGTTCATCCTGTTGGACTGTTTATGGGTTTCCATCCGTGTCTGCATTTCTGAAGAGCAGAAGGTGTCTGATATTGTGTGTTGTATTTTCATAGGCTTCTGTAAAAGATAGGCTGTCTTAGTGGCAAGTAAAAGAAGATATTGGCCCATGTATAGTATTTTCTTTGGTTTATAAATTTCGTCAGTTTGGAGGCCAGATTTCATTGTACCTTCCAGGACTTCTATCTGAGAACGTGGTGTCTGAACTCCTGTAGTTGAAAGAGCTCTTTTTTTTTTTTTATTATACTGATTCTCAATGAAGAGAGAAATCTGAAATGACAGCTGTACAGTTATGGACATAGATGTCCAGAGACAAATTGTACCCAGCTGTCATTTATGGCAAGCTTGTTAATATTTTTATTACAAGGCATTTCTAGAAAAATAAAGTTAAAAGTCAGTAATTGCACATAGAGATTTCACAAAATACTGTTACGCCTGACGTGTCACGCTTTTGCTGTGGCATGTAGATAGCTTCTTAAGTAAAATGTAGAACATTGGTTTTGCACTGGATGCTTTGTATGCATAAAAGAATTGTATGTAAGAGATTGCAGTGAGAATTTATTAGTTGCAATAAGGATGATAATTTATTGATTTTCTGTAGAAATGTGTATAGTTAGCTACTTTTCCAGACCTAAGATAGTTTTGGTATTTGGTTTTTTTTAAAGAAAAAAAGTATTTAGTTTCAGGTTTTGTTGGCATATGTATTTGCAGTTCATCTGCATTTCTATCTTATTGCATGGTTTTGTGTATTTCAGAGACTATTCATGCTCTGCTGCTAGGTAGGCCAAATGCAATGACTGGTTTGATGAAAATGGTTCAGTCATTAGAAGAATATTTGCAAACCAAATATTCGAGTACATAAAATTACTTTGAAGTTTTCTGTACGTCTGCTTCACAGAGAAGATGAAGCCAGATTTTTCTTTGAAGGGCATAGCGACTGGGTGAGATGCAAAGCTCTGAGTTGCAACAAACAGAATTTGAATTAGATGTTTGTGTGGGGTGGAAATCACAATTAAGGTAGTTAAACACAGAAAGAGGGGCCCAGAGAACTTAAAGACTCTAGAGCTACTTGGAACTCAAGTCTGTGGAGCACTGAACTACCTGATTCACAGGGACCCTGGTTTGAGCAGGGATTTGGGCTCTGTGTCCTACAGACATCCAGTCTAAATCATTCTGGTCTGTACCAACAGGCCATTTAGAGACAGCATTTCAAAACTGAACAGCACCTTATAGCACACTGGAATAGTTCAGCAGCTCTTGATGTTAAAATTCTTATTTCTTGCCTTAAAGATGCAGGAAGTCCTTAAAAATTAGGACAGTTTTCGGTTTAGAATCTCTTTCTTCTTTTCACTTAGAAAAAGATTATTTTTACAGAGCAGTAGTTTAAAATGAATTATGAGGTGATTTAACTGATTTGTCAGTGGCTCTTAACTTTAAGCACTGCCCATGAGTATAAATCATTACCACCACCAGCAGATAAATCAGAAGACAGACAACAACAGGAGGCTTGCATCTGCAGAAAGAACTGGTTTTTTTAACCTGATTTTTTTTCTTTTTTAAGGAAAAAAAAATCCCCAAGTGATTGAAATTGGACTCTAATACAGTTTTTATCTATTACTATTCTGTAATTTGGATGGCATAGTAATCAAGAACAAGGACTGAACTGAACAAACATGAGAATATAACTACACTTTTGTACTGTAACTGTTCAGAGATAAGAAATGAATATAATTGTGCATGGTATATTTTGTTCATGATATATTTCACGAGAAATAACAGCACTGGTGAATATATTTTAGCATAGGGAGTGTATCCGAATGCCAGAGATGAAAGAAATAAATTCTGTTAGAACTAAAAGATGTTGTATTCAAGTATACTTTTTCCCCTGTACGTCTCCAGCCTTTAATCACTATATTTGTTTTCTAACCAATCAGCTACAGTAGGAGGAAGCAGAAGATTAAAATTTCTTGGGTTGTTTTGCAGAACATAGTGGTTATTAGGAGTGCTAGAATTCCAGTTTATATAAAATGTAGAAGTTCATTAGTTCACTTTCTTAAAGGTGTCTATGGGAGGATGGATGCTCAGAGAGAAGGAAAAAAGAAGTATTATACAATAGTGTCCTGAATAGGGTGTCCATTTGTAATTCGAGGACTTGCTCTTCAAAAACCGGATGCCTGAGATTTGTCTGGGGCACATCATAGTTAATTTTAATATTTATAGTTTAGTTTAATAGAGATCTTTATGCAGCACATGCCAAAAAGCAGGGAGATCTATTTTTTGCAGCATCCAAACCCAAAGATTCACAGTAATAGGCAGATGACAAGCAACAGGAAATCAACAAAGTCCGCAGACCTAGAAACGTAAAGAAACAAATTCGACTTTGGAGAACTTCCAGTTACAATCCTTATCCATCATCTTTGGTATTGTCTTTGGCCCCCTGAAATAATTTGGTCATCTAATCAGAAGAATTTTATCTATTTTAGATTCATGAATTATTGCCAGTCACTTAAGCAAGGCCCAGTGGACAGACCCAGCTTTCACCAACCTGTTTTAAGACATTAGAAGACCGACTGAAAATGGTGTTGCCTTTAACCCGTTTCCTACATATAGTCTCTCAGTGCCTAGTAAAACATGTAAGGGTTTTTTTGATTTCTTAAAACAGATTTCAAAAGCAGGCATTCACAGTCAGTAGCAAGAAGTCTTCTGATGCCTGCCAGTGCAATCAAATGAAATGAGATTTAAAAAAATTAAATGGAAAAGAAGAAGTAGAGCGTCTGATAATTTCAAACAGTATGCTGGAATCATTCTGACAATAAAGACATTTATTGCACCCTCGTAGTGCCTGGGGTTTTAATTTAACACATCAATGAAAAGGCAGTGTTTAAAAAAACCCACCATCACCACTGAAAAAAACAGCATGACTTCCTTTTATTAATGCAATTCGTAAGAAATTAGCACATTTAATGAGAAAATTGTTAACCATGGAAAAAAATGGACTGACGTAACTCAGGGAGCTTAAGTACTGAGACTTCAATTTAGTTTGTCAGCTACTGTTAAAGTAAATAAAAAGAATGAGTAGATCACCTCTGGAGCAGCAGGCACTTTTGGACACATTCTTGTGTGATGGCTGCTGTTGGACAGAACCATCCGCCTCCTTTTCTGGAAGCTCTGTAAAAAGGCTAGTGGGAAAGAATATCAAGCATGTCTTGTTTCACGTCTTTTTCACTCAGAGATGCTGTTCTTCATATTCAGTTAAGCATTTTATGGAACATAAATATAACAGTTATTGCTGTGTATGCTTACAGTGAGCAGAGTGGAATACAATATTTAAACAGTGTCTGTTTCTTGGTGTGTTTCCTTATCCTTGTCTCTTCCATCACTCTGACAGATTATTTTCTATGTTGATGTTTCCATGGCTGCAGTGCTTGCAGTGATATCTATGCCCATAACTTCTGAACTTAAGAAGGTCTATAGGTTTAACTTATAGAAGGTTAAAGGTTCTGCTAATGTAGTAAACCAACTTTAACAGTACAAGAACAGGACAGGCAGATGCTGTGAGTTCTCTAGAATGCTTTCCTGCATTTTCTTCCTCAGTGTCAACACCACCTTTAATCTCTCTGATTAAAGAATTTCTTAAAGCACTTTTTTAAGCTGTTAGAATTTCTAGCATCCTACAGCAGTCTGTAGTAAAGAGGTTAACTGGTTTTGTTTGAAGAGGAGCTCTTTTTTTTTTTTTTTCATATATTCTTAACCCAGTTCTTCACTTTTCTTTTGAGAAATGCTATCACTGTCTTCACAGTGCTTCTGAGGTTACAGATCACTGTTGTATCCTTCACCCGCTTGTCTTTTTCCAGAGTGAAGTGTCTGCCAGAGGGTAAAATTGTTTAGCTTTTCACCTGTAATTAAATATGAAGAAAAGAAAGTACTAAAATCAGAAGAACAGAAGCTTTTAGTGACATTTTCACTTGTCACATTTGCAGTGTTTTACAGCTACCTACTTTTTAGGAGCTGAACAGTGAGAATGAATCTGGTGTTCCCCTTCTTGTTGGTACAAGTCTTGTTTGCCTCTGCTCTATCTCATGGATGCACATTTTATAATACTTATCTCCATAATCATAAACAGCATTGCCTGGATAAAAAGTCATCAAACTACCTGTACAGAGACAAGGTATATTCTAATGTCAATAACAAGAAGGTAATCTTGTAATCACCCTACAGATGTTGTTTTGACATTATTACATCTTCATTGTATATTTAACACTTTTATTGAAATATGCATGTATTTCAAAGGATGCTATTGGAGATATGCTTGTGTTGTATAACATAATCTCCCCCAGTTTAGGATCCCAAGTGTTCTAGTTTTACTTTCTGTCAAATCAGCTAGGCCAGTGCTTTTTATCTTGGGTTTCAGTGAAAGGCTTTTGCTTAGGCCGTGCTTGCAT
>JBCJKH010055423.1:0-21902 GCA_039877255.1 Loriculus beryllinus | reverse complement strand
TGCTATTTTCCCACTCCTCTACACATTTTTGAGAAGTCTGGTTCATCTTGGGTGCTTGAGATGAGCAGGAGTAACATCATGTTAAGAAAAAACAAACTTCCACTCTATTTTTCATTTTCCACTCTGCATCAGCATCTTCTAAAGCTTATTTTCTGCTTCCCCGGAGCATCCACAGGCCTAGAAGCAGCCCAGGGGATGACCCATTACTTGCAGGTGACAAGTGCTCATGCAAATAATTTCACGCCCTTTAAACACATGTTCTGCAACAGTTCTGCCAGCATTTGGGTTTTATTTTTTGTTTTCTTTTCTCCTAAGGAGATGTTAGTTACTTCAACGCCTTTTGTGGAGATGTGATCTCTTCTGCTTTTAAAAGGTCAACACCAAGGCCTTCAAGTTTAGGATGAACACGGGAAAAAGAGATGGATTGTTAAAGCAAAAATCTCTCCTACTATCTAGGCAAACTAAGCGCATAACATGATGTAAATTCTGGATACAAGCACATAATTGCTGATTCCATAGCAAGATAGAACCCATGCTCTGACCTCTCCACCTAAGGCAAATATGAAACAATCCAGAAGATTGTGCTATGTTTCAATGCCAGAAGAGCTCTGTAGGTTTGAAGATCGAAGTTTCATGAAACCTAGTTTGCCCTTTTCTGGATAGTAACTTATTTGTAGAAAATGCACAGCTTTAAATTTACTTTGAGTCTAGTTTCTCAAGCTCAGATTTTTCTAATTCTTGACTGAAGAAATAAAACAAAGCAATGGTTAATTTTCTTGGCAGCTCAGAAAATGACTCAGGATGTTCAACCAACCACACACTGAATTTCCTCACTCCTTTTCCTGAAATCAGACTAAACCTTTCATGTACTTAGTAAGGATTGACCCATCTACAGGATAATTCAGGGTTCAGAATTCTCAAATCGTTGTGTACACCTGCCAACACAGAACAGGGCCATGCGTTTATTGTCACAGGTACAGCGGCACATTTCTTGGCTGTAGTTGACTGCCCTGGGAAATCCAGCTCTGTCTATGAAAAACAGAGGTGTATTTTAATTAAAAATGAACTTTTAAATCTAGAATGACTGCAGGAAAATCACAGATTATAAGACATTTTGGAATGTCTTATAAGAACACTTTCTTCAGAGTTAGAAAATAAGATTCAAACTCCTTCAAGCACAGTGAAAAGAATGGATTCTGGGCCCCACTTATCCTTCACAAGATTTCTAAACACCCTGGGTGAAAAGAAGACATTGCAGCCATCAGTTTAGCAACTCAAGCACTTTGTTCCCTTTACTTGTCTCTGAAATATTTTGTTTAAAGTTCACTGCAACATAAAACTGCATATGGATTTTTTCCTGTTTCTCATTCTCGTTTAAAAAAAGGAATGAATTTGAGCTCCATTCAATGTGTGGTGGTTTTATTTTAAATTCAGCAGCTGAAATGGAACTGATTACACAGACCACTATTTCAGAGCAGCAATACAGTGTCTCTTCAGTCTCTACTGGGTATTTTCAAGGGGAACATAGGGAAAGGATGAAGCTCTTGTGCAAAGACAGGAAACAGCACTAGGAAGAACACAGCAAGGGATGTATCTTTGTTCCTCATCCTGCCCAATCTCCATCTGACAAGCTTCCTTAGCTTTGCCAAATTCCTTTCAAGGACCACAAGTAATTCTTTCCTTTCTTAGTGTTGAAACAATATCCTTTACTCACACATCTGCTATGACAGACCCTACTTGCCGCTGAAGCACAGACTTGAAAACAAAGCAAGACTTCTCTATACAAATAAAGACAAAAATTAGACAGTCACGAAACATTACATATACAGATAAAAGTTTCTTCCAGTTGCATTTGACTTCCCTCCCCAAACAGGCATTAATTTTTGGAAATATTTCCACTTCTAAAAATTTAATGAAAAGTTTTTAAAGTTAAAAATTCTCCTGCATTTGATGCCGAAACATTGCATGCAACACTAGGAAGCTAAAGATGAAATTCAGTAAACAGCTGAAATTGGATTTTGACTGTTCAATAATACCTAAATAAAGGGAGCAAAAACTCTAAGGAATTCCAAGAGCACTGTAATTCAATTTTTTTTCCTGGTAATCTCCTCAAACATCATCAGTCATACAGGTAACTAAGTGCGCCAGCCTACAGAGTTTTTTTAATGTAATGTTTATTGAATACTACTGGATTTGCTATTTGAAATCATCTTGAGCTTTACCATTTTCTGAAGCCATCCGTCTCTTAGCTGTAACACACAGAAGGGACTCCTCACAGCAAATTGCTTTCTAGCAAGTTTTAAACGCTATTGGAAAACACATTCATGGTTCTCTTCATTCCATCAACAATAAATTATTAGCAAAATACAATGTGCAACGTAAACACATCACCAGACCCAATACTTGGTTAAAACGCAATTCCTCGAAATAAAAAAACCCAAAACAACTAACCTTCAAAAGAATCAGCAGCAGTCAATTTGAATATTGTTCAGTATTGTCAAATACCTACCTTAAGGTGAGTCTACCCTAAGGATTTTCAGTAGTGTTAAGTTACCTTTTAATGCTAATGCAATACTATCCACAGAAGTGGTTTTCATTAGTACAAAGACTTTTAGTGCATGGTTCAGTCATTTTCATATCAAATACAAACATAACCAACACAAGAAATATAATTTTTTCTTCTCTATGTCCACATGAACCTCACATAGTGTATTAATATCTTTGCAGATCCAATGTAGCAAATCCTATCTCTGAAGTACTCAACCAACTGTTGATAAGTGATGTAGGTTAGGGAAATATGTAGTATCTTCAGCTTGACCCTTCTGGATAGGGTAATTTCATTACATATCTTTCTTCTACATAGAATAGTGAACAAAGAAGGTATAGTGACTACAGGGTTCTGTAGCTATAAAACCCTCCTCCATCAATAAATGACACAGAAAAGCATGGCTGTCAGGTACTACATCCAGTCTTACTGGTGCAGACAACCATTAAGCTGGGTATATGCTCACAAATGAATTGTGGATTAAATTGAATTAAAAAAAATATCATATCTGATCAGCTCCAAGTTGACAGAAACTACACCTGCAATTGGTATTAACTATTTTGCATAGACTGTATCTGAATAAACATTAATCAGAAGTAATACCATTTATCACTCGACATAGAGAATCAACAAAACAAAGCTGCAGATGTTTGTTAAACTAGCAAATTGACAACCCACTCTACCAGAAGTAGCAGCAATCAGACTCTAGACTCCAAGAGAAATGCTGTTGAATTTCAAACCACTAACATTAACAACCAGTTTCAGTTCATACAAAGATCCAGTCATCTTGATGGCCAAAAAGATGTCAAATACCTCGACATTTTGTTTAAAAATACTATTAACTAGTCTACATTACTGCCATAATTTTATGCACTATCTGTATTATCACACTGAAACCACTCCAGATGTAAAGCCATTTTTACTAAAATTTGACCCTGGGAAGGTTCATTGTAAAGAAAAGCTTCACAGCAGTGCAAAAAGAGGAGAAGATACGTAATCTATTATCCTATTTACAAGACACATATATTTTAACTTCTCCTACTAGTACAATGCTTATAAACACCTGCTGGGAAGGAATGAAGGGGAGGAAGCCAAATTCTTCCCAGTGTTGCTCACTGAGAGGATGAGGCAATGGGCTCAAATTAAAACATGAAATTCCATCTGGACATTTGAAAACACTTTACTGTGAGGATATCAAACAATGGAACAGGTTGTCCAAAGGAGCTGCGAAGTCTCCATCTGTGGACATATTTAAAAGCCATCTGGACATGGTCCTGGACAACCTGCTCTAGCTGACCCTGCTTGAGCAGGAGGTTTGGACTGGATGATTTCAAGAAGTTCCTTTCAACCTCAGATGTGGTGGAAGAGACCATAACTGATCACGCCTACTCACATCTGTAGCAGCAGTAATAGCAATTTTTCTTGTCTTTGAAATAATAAAACCAAGGCTATGAAGCTGGTGCCAAAGGGAAGGGTTACGTTTACTAATTGTTCTAGGAATAGATTGTCATTTTACAAGCAGTTATGTTGTTGGGAATACTAAGAAAGGCCGTCCAGAAAAATCTTAAGATTCTTATTGCTATTGATAACAGCTTTGAATTGCAACTGAATCATTACAAAAACATATTTTCACTTTTGAAAAGTGTATTCATAGTTAAAGTTGTACTCCAAGTGGACAGCTGGCTGCATACTACCCTCAGTGACCTCCAGTCCTTCTGCAAAACTGCGTATTAACTGCCTCATCATGAAAGTCCACCTCTAGAACCAAACTTGTTGTTAATTTGTACTAAGTCCTCACTCAAAAAAGAAAGTCTGAAATACTATTGTTAAGACAGTGTTTAATCAGAAGAGATTTGATTAATTTTTACTCCTACTATGCACTCTCAAAATCTTACTATGTTTAAGAAACAGACCTTAAATAAAGCCAAGAAAACAGAACTTGTGATCTTCCACTGCTTCACCTATAAAAAGAATGAAGTTTGCATGGTAAATATTGCTCATGGAGGACACCACCTTCCTCAACTTTGTGAAAATTCATTTCCATTTTATAATTTGTATATGAACTAAAGCTATTTAGCAATGAATTCTCACGTGATGGTTATTCATGGCTGTGAAAAAAAAAGCTGTAATGAGCGCCTCTGCTTTAAGAAACCCAGACAGTGCCAATACCTATTCTAAGTGGTGAATGAAGCAGCAGAACTGCTGGCTCTTGAGAGTCCTTTCTCACACTGTGTATTCTCATGCAGAATAAAATATCACATGCCCACAAGTTGTCATTACTTCAATTTCTTAGAAGAAATGTTACTTTCTTTTGAATATCCATTTCCTACATATTCTGGCAGTGATCAGCATCTTGGATACAGTTTCTTGTTAACAGTTAAGGAAATATCAAATATAGCCACTTTTTAATGTTTGCCTCAAATCTTTGAAAGACAATTTCTTCTTTGTAAAGTGAGGAGGTTTGCCTTTTAAAAAAATATAGTAAGAACCTTTCTTCCATAATTTGGACTTAACATTTAATTAAATTGATTTATACACACAAACACACACATATGATGGGCATATATTTATCTCAAAGCTTGCAAGCACTTTCAACTCCTAAGCCATTTGTCTTCAACACTATACAACTGCCACGTCAGTGTCATACATTAAGAGAGGAAAACAGATGGACAGACACTTCTACCCCAACTACCCAGAACACATTTGCCAGGTATAATGATTATCTTGATATCCTGAATGACCTCTGGCTTGCCTCTCAAGAAAATCAGCTTTTTCATCAGTTTCTTCAGGTTAGTTTTCACTTCTTCACTGATGCTTGTCACCTCCGAAAACTACTCTTGCTTTCATGTATAGATAACATTAGCATTTTGCAAAACATTCTGTTAATTAGAATGAGACAATCAGTAGTTCTGTCAGAAAAAGAACTATTTAACCAAGTGTTAGAAGCACCTGTGTGGTTTACCTCTGAGGAGGACAGCATTTACCTGGAATAGTAACAGGTATTCAGTTTGGGAACTCAAGCAGTGAACACTGACTTTGGTCTGCTGGGCAGAACAGAGAAGCAGAGAGATGTGTCCAATTGCTACTATGAGGAAGGCAAATTCAAATGCAAGTTGAGGAAATAGTTAGTGCGGTAATTCAGAGGTAAGAATGTTAAATGGACTTTGTGCAAACTGGTATGAAAATCTTTAGTAGTCTATTGAAAAGTCATCACAACTGAGTGCATAACTTTCTCCTGAGACTGTTTACTTGCTCAGTCTATGTAGCATTAAGACAGAATCTCAAACATTCACAATTCTGCTCTTGATAGTTCCATGCCTTGATGCTTTTAAAATATTTTTGCAGTATATTTTTGTGAAAGAGCTTCAATGGTAGATTTGATAATTCCATGCTACCTACCATTATATATTTTGGTATCATTCTCAATCGCAGCCCTTCCATGTTCTGCAGCAATCACTCTACTACAAGGCACTGGTTGTAAGTCATGTATGGCCTTAAGGGAAGTTGCAGACATCACTCTTTTTTGAGATCCCTCCCACCTGCTTTTTTTTTTTTTGTGTGTGTGTTTTTTCATGCAGAAGTAGGAGGACAGAAAACAGACTGAAGTCTAAACATAAAATTTTCCAGCAGTACCATGGGCAAGAACCACAGAAAAATAAACTCCTTCAATACAGACCTATTGTCGTGGTTTAAGCTCAGTAGTAAATCAGCTACACAGTCCTTGCTCACTCCCCGCCCTTTCCTCCCCGCCACTTCCAGAGGGATGGGGAGGAGAACCGAAGGTATAACACAAACCACTGCTGCTATCACCAATAATAATAATGATACGGAAAATAACAAGGGAAGAGAATACAACCGCTCACCACCCACCGGCTGATACCCAGCCCAACCAAGCAGTGAACCAGCCATTCCAGGTAACCCTCAGGTACATCCTGGGCATGATGTGCTGTGGTATGGAATACCCTTTGGCTAGTTTGGGTCAGGTGTCCTCTCTCTGCTTTCTCCCGGCTTCCCCTCCTCCATGGGAGAGCATGAGACTCAGAAAGTCCTCGGTCAGAGTAAACATTACTGAACAGTAATTAAAAACATGGTGTTATTATCAGTTCTGTTCCCAGGCTGAAAGTCAAAAACGCAGTGCTGCACCAGCTACTAAGAAGGAGAAAAATGACTGCTACTGCTGAACCCAGGACACCTGTACTAACCCCAGAGGAGTCTAGCTTTGGGAAGCTTAACATAAGCATTAGCTTTAAAAAAATGGTACAGGTGCAAAAGTTCATCAAGGTAAAAGAACTATTTAAGGAATGCAATGAATAGGAATCAAAACAACATAAAGTGGTTATAATCTCAAAACCAACATTCACTGCAGTGCAACAGAACTCTTACAGATCAAACAGAAGACTGTTGCTAACCTATTACCACAAATGCAGATTAAGACCAATTTTTAGAATTTCAATTCAATTAATAAGTTAATAAACTGTGTCACTTAATCCTCTAATTTAACTTCTTAAAAAGATTATTTTTCAAACATATAATGACAGCCATTAGGATAATGAAATTTTTACAAGTATTTAATTACATTATCAGAGATAGCAAAAGTATAATAGACAATAATACGTAAAAGATGCAGAAAAATAAATGCTTCATGTTCAGGTGTTATTTTAGAAACTATAAATTAACTTAAAAGAAAGGTGGGGCAATGGGAAGAGCATAACTCAGTAATCAGGAGATTCACTAGCATCATTCTACAATTTTATCATCACCACCACAAGAACCATTACCTCTAATGACAACAGAAATGCTAAACAAGAGTTTTAAGGTCAGGTGGGAAAAATTTGATTACTTTAATTCCAATAGATTTTCACTTTTATCTCTAACATACAGTATTCCCCCAATGCGTATATACCTCTATCAACTATTATAAAGAGTGCCTTTTTACTACCAAATGAACTTCACATGACTGTCAACAGAACCTCAGTACAGAAATCTTATTAAAAAATCCAGTGCTCAAGAACATGGGGCAGGAAAAACAATACATCTATTAATGGAACATAAGGTTTGTTTGAATTACGATCTCCTTTTATGTTTTACTTTAAGATAAACTGAAACCAAATTTATCTCTCAGAAAGAGATACAAATTTGTAATTTTTGTTGCACCCTAAAAATAATTATTAAAACAAGTAAGAGTTTTAATAATTGATTCATAATTATGTATGAATCACAATTAATTTCTCAGAACTGTTCTTACATTCCCCAATAAAATATATGCTAAGTTGTATGCAAATGTTGAGAATGGATCTCAATATTTTAAGACACAGAACTGCTTATTTAGGATTGCCCAAGGAAGAGGTCTATTTTGTAATAATGCCATCATGATGGCTACATTGTCTTACCACATTGCTGTTGTTGCCCACCCCTGGCAGTGTTCAAGGCCAGGTGGGATGCAGCCTTGAGCAACCTGGTCTAGTAGAAGGTGTCCCTGCCCATAGCAGGGGGTTGGAACGAGATGACCTTTAAGCTCCCTTCCAACCCGAACCATGTCGTGATTCTGTGTTACATTAAAGGTTCAAAACCATCACATTCTTCATCAGTTTTCTTCTCCCCCTTTACCCAGACAAGAGTGTTCCTTATATGTACTTTTCCATAAATGAATTCTGAGCTCTTTAAACTTACCTACATTTTTTAGCAGTGCCTGTTTTAAAGACACATCTGTGTAGTACTCTAAAATACTAAACAAGAATAAAAATACTCAGCAATATAGATACTGTCCCACTCCCTATCAAGTCCAGTAAATCACCATCAAACAGTGACTTGGGACTGCACAGCAAGATAGACATGGTAAAGTACTTCAGAAAAGCTTTTTATCCTGCTTTCTAAAAAAAAATTGTGGAGGTTGTTTTTCCCTTCCCCTTCCTCCCCTCCAAAAGAACTAAATTTCGCTATCTACCTTCATAACGTGGATCTCAATATAATCTGATCTCCACTTCTTATCAAATTCATGCCTCAGTGTCGTCTAGCTGCTCTGTGAACTGATCATTTTAAAGGTCCTTATCTCTAACAGCAGCTTGTATCAGGTAAGAAAAAGGATACATGAGCAGAGGTGAAAAGTTAAAGTAATTTAAAAAATATATACACTTTGATTTGAAAATGCTTTTATCAGCAGCTTCTGTTTTTCTCTATTAACACTGCAACTGGGAGCAAACACATTACTCCTGATTCTCACCTTTTCTCCATCGTTCTTAATTCCTGCCTTCTCTCATCAATCAGGTACTGAATCTCAGAAAGAAAATTAAGATTAAGGGTCTTTGCTTATTTTATGTAAAATGAAGCATAAATAGTAGGATTTATGGCTAAAATTTTCCACCAGAGAAAACAACGAAGAATAGCTCTTTCAAAATAACTTTCATTGCTCTCAAAATAACTCATCTCACTCTTACTTTTACCACCAAGAAGCACTTTCTACTCACCTCAAACAAAATGCAAAGCACTGTTCAGGGGACAGTAATCTGGACCTATTACAAGTCAATGGCTGCCTTTACACTGGCAAGGAGGCATTTCTTTTAAAAAGGGTATTTCTTACAAGATTCTTGATGGGATGCACTCTTCATGTCCTTTACAGTAGGTTTTCAGTTTTGAAGAAAGGACCATAAAGCTGCCACTGATCCTGGGAATAATTTTTTTACCCAACCCATGATTTCTCACTGTTTTAATACTTAAAATGTATTTTTTAAAAGATGTTCTTCTCTTGACATCATTCAAGGCAAGAGAAAGCCTGATACAGGAACTACCTTTTTAAACTACATTTAAAAATTAAAATTCTAGATTCTAACTTTGCCAATTCTCAAAAATATCAATTTATACCAAAAAAAAGCAACGGGCGTAATTCCAGAAAGGGGATGCTCTCCATATTCTTCACTGGTCAGCAAGGAACCAAGTCACTCAAGTTCAAAACAGCTTTTCCAATAGGACTAAAACTGATCAACCAGAAGCAGAAACCATAGTTGAAGATCAAGCAATTCTTTTATGAAGCACAAGGTACGTTCAGATTGTTGCAACAGGAAGACATAAGAAGATTTATACGACTAACTTGTTTACCAAATAGGCCTTGTGTTCACATACACATAAACAACACATTTATGCCTTTAAGAACACATAAACTTGACATAAGGAAATGCATCCACTATATAAGTACTACATCTGTGGCACAGTTTATTTATAAACAAATAATGCTTAATAAAACAATGCAGTCTTCTGGCAAAGCTCGACATTGATAGACAAGATTCTTAAATTCAATTCCAAGCTTTCAAGCTGTAGATTTTGAAGTACTTCTGTGAATAATTTAATCATTCCAACAACAGCTCAATGAATTATAGTGGGAAAACAGTCACGCTTAAGATTTCAGTAAGAAGTACGGTGAACACTACCACTGCCTGTACGTCAGGGGTAGGCTTGCTTTTTTGTTTTGGGGGTGGGTTGGGGTTATTTTTTTGTTTGGCTGTGTTGTTTTCTGGTGATGAGGTTTCGGTTGGTTTGTGGGCTATTATTTTTTATTTTTTTAAAATACAAAAGGATGCCTTCCTACCAGTTTATGGAGTTGCAAGCAATACATTTATGTACTGTTTTATCATTTTCTTTAGTCATCAGCACATTACAGTTGGCATTGCACTAAAATGCATCATTTTATCCTTCTGAAGTTTTATGTATCACTGTCTTCCGAGTACAGGAGGATCAAAACTGGTCATAATTATATATTTATGCACCCTCTCCATAGTTGCATAAGACAACTGATGATTCTAATACTTTAGGAAGCAAAAGGCTTCTTCTAACTTATCTGTGATATACACTGAAAAAGCACATTACTTGATAATATCAGTCAATATTCACACATCACTTGTGTTATGTCTATATCATTTACCTATGTGACAGATGACAGAATTAATGCTTATTACATTTGCTGTGTTTGCATCTGAATGCCACCAGACCAGAGTCAAAGGACTTTCAAACAACAAAAGTTGCTGTTAGCAGTTTCATACCAATAGCCTTGGCTAGGCAAAGTGAGATAACAAATGTTAAAGACATAGTACATTCTGATGACAGCAGAGAACCAACACTTAAACATATCATCTTACACTTTTTAATGATTTATTCACATATTTACTTAAAACTGCATATAGACAGCTGGGAGATACCCTATTTTATTAGGCAAACATGCTTTTCCATCTCTCCCACATCTACATGTTTGCGATGACTATTACAAATACCTTATTACAATCCTAGTATCAAAACACTGCACCCTCAAAATGAGAAAACCTTTCAAAATAATACTATCATCCCACATAAACACACCCCAATCCAATAAACCAGCACATTACCAGGAATTACTACTATTTAAGCAGCGAAAAACAACTATGCCTTTCCTTGTCAAAGGCCCACTGTTCCTAAACCCACTGTTGATACACCATCTACTAAAATATTCCATCCAATTCATCTTGGGACTCAATTCTGTTTTAAAACACATGGGTTAGCAATGTACAATCTACTACAGGACGCAGCTCTGAAATAAGATTTTTACCCATATTATCTTCAAATTAATTTATCACCACAATCTGCAGGCCAAGAAAAGCCACCATCCAAAATACAAAGTAGACCAAGAAATACAAAAAGGATAGTTTGTATAAGATGATCAAAACCTTAACATGAATGTGTAAAAGGATTGTAAGGACATGTGATCTGATCAATCTAATGCTTTGTAACTGTAAAAGGCTTCCGAAGAAATTACTGTTCATTTTAAAGTTTTTATCTGAATAAATGTAAAACTCTGCCATAATTACAGAAATGCAGCGTGCACACACATCTGCCCTTCAGTTCTTTATTTTAAATCACAGTCAATACCAACTTTGTAATCATAATTAATGCTTCATAATTTCAGAAAGTAGAAAATGAGAATTTCTTCTGAATTCTTTCTGAATTATTCTGCATGTTCAGAAAACAAAATTTTAGATGACTTTATAATAGTACAACAGCAGAATTTAGCTTATAGGAGGCTTCCTGACACTTCAAGAAACCTAGAGTCCTTGAGGCTCAGGTATTAAAATAAAACCCCAAACTAAAACAAAAACCCACCCCCACCCTTCTTTTGAATAGCTTCAGTAACATACAAGAAGTATGAGCAGAAGTTTAAAAGAAACCCCGCAAAACACAAGCCCTGAGCCTCAAATCTTGTTAACATCATTACAGATAGATTCTACAACAGTAGCAAGTGGAAAATTACTACGAATTAACAACAACTCCTATATTTAATGTTATTTAAAAATCAAAGTGTTACCTAAGGCAATTACCTTGCAGCCTTTTAATATCTACAGGGAAAAGCCTAAGGGAAAATAATTGACTTTGCTAATTTTACCCTTGGCAATTATAAAATAGCTCTGCATTTCATTACGACTACAGAATTCCACATCTAATTGTCAGCCCCGAGAGAAGCACAGAGATAAAGGCATCATACACAAGCTCAGAATAGAGTTTAACAACACAATAAAATTATCTCAATTCAGTTAATGTTAAATCTCCGTTTATTTTAAATTCTAGTCTATACAACAGCTACGCATACCTATAGAGGTTACAGCCTACCATGGTCAGTGCCATGCATTTAACAATATAACATTGCTCATTTCATTAGCCAATTTGCTGAGCTACCAAGTAAATGCCAGTAAAGAAGCAGTACTGTGATTTTTACTTTTTACATCAAAGAAAACAAAACATTATGAAGAAAAAAAGTCACAGTTATTTCACACTGCTGAAAAACAGATGCCAGATTTGAAAATTCATCATTTACAAAAGAATAAATACAGTATGTTTAAATCATTGCACCTGTCAAGAGATTTCTATAGCTTGTACTCCAGTTTTTTCTAACTTTGCTAGTAGGGTTAGATGTATGAAAAAGAATAATTTACTAAGTCAATCAGTTTCCATAATGGCATCCCACTTATCGTATGTAGAAGCTATGAAAGTATTTAGATGTCAGAAAAATGAAAAAAAGTGCTAAAATGTTTTGGCAGAATTTCCCAACATGCGGTATAATGATTGCTTTAAAAAAAAAAAGTGCATCTTTGCACTTGTGCTTCATTTCACTGTAGGCTTGTTTCCTGGCAAGTCTTCAGGGATTACACTCCTGCTGCAATACTTAATAATGTACTAAATGCAAAGTAATAGGTGTGACATTTTATAAGTTTCCTCTTATGTTGAAACAAAAAATTGATGTAGGGTTAAATCCTTTGCCCCATCTTAAGGAGTATTAAAAAATACTGAAACGAATAGGTACAAAAATCAGCAATAATTAGCAATTGCACCCCATTTTGGTTATGGTATGACTAAATTTTTGTACTATTTAAAACTTTTCTTAATACTTACTACCAGTTATCACCATAAAGGCTTAACTCACTATTCCAGCAGACTGACATCTAATTTTCTGTCTCTTCTGAGGAATCTCAGCTCTATGTTACAAAATGACACCACTTTTGAAAGATACCGTCACACTCATGATCAAAGCAGTACAGAAATACTCAACCACCATCACGAGGAACTTTAGCATGAGAATCTAAAAACATAGACTCCTTAAGCTCATGATTAAAATTATGTTGACTATTGACAATTGCATGCACGGTAAACATTGCTGTACATCCTAATATAAATAAATCTTCAGATGTATGAAGAGCACCCCTGCAAAAATGAACTGTTTGCTGTTTCCACTGGATGGCACATTAAGTTCCTCAGCCATATACATAATTAGGTGTTACTTTAGATGGCACACGGATCCAGGAATCCATCTCTACCATGGGAAGTTTAAAGATCAAGCTAGAAAACCATGTAAAGAATAATTTGTTGTAGCTGATCCTATCTGGGGAAAAGAAGAACCAGGTAGAAAATGATCTCTTAAGGTCTCCATCAGGCTCATTTTCTAATACCATATATATATACAATTTGTTTGTCATGAAAAACTTGTAAAGCTTCAAAGAGTTAGCTGAGCAGCTGGATTGCAGCTGCCCTTTATAAGCCAGTATGTTCACATTAATAGGGCAATCCAATATGCAGGGACATCCAAATGCCTAACAACATCATTTCATTAAGAGTAAAAAGTCACCTGAGTGTTGTGTAGACAAAGCAGTGAAGCCTTTTCCACCAAGAATTCCCTAAGACTGACAAACCATTCGCAAAGCATAAGGTAAAACAAAATAAAAAACCAAACATGTCCTCAGCTAGCAGTCTGCCAGAGGTGGTGTAGTCATAAGCATGCCACCACATAAACATTAAATTTACCAAATGAACCACTTATCCTTTACCACAGTGCTTCAGAATGGATACTGAGGATATCACCACAGTAATCCTATAGGGCAGTGGTAAACATGTTCACAGCAGCAGCAGCCTGTCAACCCACCTAGAGCTATAACGTAAGTATGCTCATCTTTAAACATCATATATGTCCCATATATGCAGACATATGCAAACTGCTGATTTTTTAAAGGGCCTCTCTTTGGGAAGAGTCACTAATTGTTACTTGCTCTGGCGGTAGATTTGTTTTCTTTTTACCTTGGTATTCTGCAACTGTGCAAGGCTTGTGCAAGCATTTGCTAGAAGAAAATCTCCACTCAAAACAGCCATTTTATTTCCAAACTGCATATCTTTCAGCGGGCCATCGCAGGACTTGAGCTCACCAATATTCACTATGCCACGATGCACCAGAAAGGCAGTGTGGATCAGTTCTGTAATCTCAGCCAGACTTCTTTGACTGAAAGCAAAGAAAAAGTACACTTATTTTTGATACTATCAATAAAATATATATTCTTAGAGGAAACCAAAAACCCACAAAAAACAAACAAAACCCAACCACATGTGCTAAACAGATATTTTAGGAATTATCACATAGTTCTTTTATGCACTTCCAGAAGGCACAACCAGAAGGTGTTAAGTACAGAGAACTATCACTGCGTATTTCCAGGTAAGCTGCAGGTACCACAGGTTCCATTTGGAGCTGTCATTTGTTTGAATTCTTTCGCAAAATAAAGATTTTTTTTTTGTTTTGTCTTCTAGAAGCTTGAGGGACACTGACATGAAGAAATTGCCAAGCAGAAAGAACTCATGGGAAGGAACAAAGAACCCATCAGCAGGGGAGTCATGAGCAGGCTGATCCAAACACCGTAAGAATGCTGCAGTCAGTGACTGCTCAAATTAGAGTTAAATTAATAACGGGATACCTTGCAGTTCAATAATACCAAGGGCGGGGGGTGGGGGTGGGGATAGGGAAGAGAGAGTTGCAGGGGGGAGAGAGGAAACAGCTGAACGTTTTAAAACCATACTAATGATATTTCACTGGCTGTTTTAGTCAGAAGAAGCAGAGGCAGAGGTGACTGTCCAGCAAAGGGGCAGAACAAATTTTATTTAGATAGGTTTACAAATCACTTCTTATTCCAACAAGTATTGTGCCACATCCTGAATTTAAGGGTTCAAATCCCTGTGAGAGGCTGGCCACAAAGGTTATCCCATAGGGGCTTGCTCTCTGTTTATTTTCATTTTTGGAAAAGGCATGACAAGAGTCATTAGTATAACCCTCTCCTCCCCTCTTTGCACAATTCAACCCTGTAGACCCTGACGGTTAGTGAGTGTCACTCCAAGGAGCCCAGAGATGTCACCTTAGCTCAGAACTACAACAGGGAAATGAACAGACATAGTAACTGAGCAGAGACAAGTGGAAGGGGGAACTGAGCAACTGGAGCATTCTCTTAATGCTGCAAACCTAGACTCACACAGACTTTCCCCCAGGAAATCTTCAGCACATTCACATGTTTTCTGACTCAAGCAGCTCCCTTTATGTCATGGAGACTTCACACATGAGCAGAGCAGAAATTCAATGCATGCTCTCAACTAGACAGATGATTAAAAGGCCCTAAAGTTCAAATCAAATTGCACCTTAGTACAAAGGTGTATTATACTCCCTGTGCTTATGCAAGAAGCAACCAGGAGCTGATTAACCAAACTGCTCCGTACCTTCACATACACATACACCTGCTCACACCTGCTCAGCTTAGATTCTGCCTCAGTACCAGCACAGTACTGAGTAAATCAATACTGTTTCCTCAGGACAGTGCAGATGTGTTGCAACCACACTGAATGGTGTTAATTTAAAGTAACCTTCTGCCCCAAAAACTTCTGACCTGCGAAGAACCCCAGCAGCAACTGTTTCAGGCCAGTGATCTGTGCCAATTAGCAAGAGAGAAGAGCTAGTAGAGCCTAGGCAGACATGCAAAAGGTAGATGAGCTGGGACATGAGGATAAACAGAGGTTCCCAACATATTCTATCAAACACACACCAAAACTTAAGCTGCTTTTAAAACTGCCTTTATAATTCACATTTTTTTGCTCCATGTAGAGAAAAAACAACCTGAAAACAAAACAGCCAGCCCTTCTCCCTGTAGACAATAGAACTGAAGGTTGACGCTGTTTCTCAAAGAGGCTAGGAAGAAACTCCCACAACCTACAGCTGCAGTACTGTAATCACATTTGGCTCAGCTCTAACAAAGGGTTAATAAAATTTCAAGCTCGGAGAAAAAGACTAACAAGACATCCCGATGCTCCTGCTGTCATTGCCAGGGCAGCCCTTGGAGGAAATGTCCATATCAATTCGGGTTATCAGATGGACAGCTGATCAACATTAAACAGACATGGCTCTGGGCAGATTGAGCCGAGCTACCTGTTATGAATAGCAATGAGAGCCCTCTGCTCTCTGCTGCCGAGCTCTGCCATTTCCGACTGCCGCAGATCCCAGGACATATGGGGATCCCTAGTGACGAGCACATAAAGCTGCAGCTAACTCAAGCGACGGCTCATTTCCCCCAGCTGAAAGCAGGCATTAATATCCTGAGGAGATCAGGCCTGCCTCCGCGACCCCCAACTATTGAAGCAAAACAACGACTGTCCTATTTCTTCATTTAATAGGCTTTTAATGAAGGAAATCAAAATCCCCTCTTTGACTTCAGCATCACTCTTCATGAAAAGGTTACACAAATACATCAGTGCCATGCTTTCCAAATGTTCAGGATCTGGATGTTTTAATTTCTTTTTCTATAATCCATTTGTTCTCCAAACGGTATTCATATTATCTGTGCTAACAAGAACCATATTAGGGAGATAATCTGCCTCTAATTCTGAATTTATACACTGCTGCTCCACCCTCTCTCTTTAGCAAACTAAAAATATAAGAACCAAAGCTACTGCAGAAATCCCAGGCAATAGATTTTTTAGTATTTCTTTTTGTGAGAACCTCCATAATACCCAGACATAATCAGAAGTCCGCAGCACTGCTACAGATACAGAAGGGTTCTTGACATGACTTTGTAAAGGCCAGCATCCCACAAAAAAACCCCGCTGTTATCAAGTTGCTATTGAGTGGTTAAAGCAATACTGTATACAGCTTTCTTAATCTGAAGTACAAGTCAGTGATTAAATAATTTTATATTTAAAAGCAGCTAATCTCAACATGAAAAGATGTTTATACAGTGCTGAACTTCGAACAACAAGACATGACAGCATACAAAAGCAGAAACAACAGGGCAATGGGATTATGGATTCCTACTGATTCCATCCTGTTCCTGCTCCAGAGCCCGTGTTCAGACAACAAAGAAGTGGTTACCACAAGAATTACCTACATAGTAAGGCAGTACTGAGAAAACAGTCAATATTTTTAAAACATCTGAAGTTCCTGAACGGAATCAGGCTAAGAACTGGGAAAGCTTTTTCACCAAATGCTAATATATTTCCACAGCCTTTGTCTCTGAAGTAAGCACTCCCTGCAAGCCACCACCACCAAATATCCCAGAGACTCTACTTACAGACAACATGTTTCAAGAGATGATATCATTTTGTGCTCCACACGTGCCCTAATGTCCTCTCTTTCTCCCCTTCCAAAAATCAACCCATGTGCAGGAATTTCAAAAAGGATGGGACAGAGACTTGGGCAGTACCTGGGGGACCTTACCAAGAAGTTCTGATGGATCATAAACAGGTACAAATTCTGCTGTTAGGTGCACTACTTAACCAGAGTTAATTGTGAAACAGCCCACCCTTCCCTCCTCAACTAAGATACCAGAAGGGCTGAGGTTGGAAAGGACCACTGGCGGCCATCTAATCCAACCCTGACACTCAAGCAGGGCCACCAAGACACGGTCACCCAGGACCACATCCAGGCAGCTTTCAGTATTTCCAAGGATGGAGACTCCACAACCTCTGTTTCTGTAACCAGGACATACTGGCTCGTCACTCTTTCAAGTCAATTACTATCTACCAGTACGTTCCTCCCCACCTCTCCCAGTTTTTTGTAAGATCCTCAGACTTGTTCTTGGCTCTCTTTATCTTTTTTTGACCTATTCTGTTGTGGTTTAAGCCCAGCTGGTAACAGAACCACCCAGCCACTTGCTCACTCTCTCCCTTCTTCCCCTTCCCTGCTCCTGGAGGGATGGGGAGGAGAATCAAAAGAATGTAAATCCCACGGGTTGAGATAAGAACAGCCCAGTAACTAAGGTATAACACAAAACCACTGATGCTGCCACCAATAATAATAATGATAAGGGAAATAACAAGGGGAGAGAAGACAGAACTAAAAGGGGAAAAGGAAAAGAAAACAATAAACACAAGTGGTGCTCAATATAACTGCTCACCACCCACCGACCGATACCCAGCCCAACCCAAGCAGCGATCTCCTTCTGGGTGACTCCCTGTAGTTTATAGAGTGGGCATGACGTGCTGTGGTATGGAATATCCCTTTGGCTAGTCTGGGTCAGGTGTCCTGTCTCTGCTTCCTCCTGGCTTCCCCTCCTCCCTGGCAGAGCATGAGATTGAAAAATCCTTTATCGGAGTGAGCTCTACTTAGCAACAACTAAAAGCATTGGTGTTATCAGCACTGTTCCCAGACTGAAGTTAAAAACACAGCACCGCACCAGCTCGTAAGAAGGAGAAAAAATGACTGCTGTAGCTGAACCCAGGACATCTATTTAATGGAAATCTTAATTCACAGACCCCTCCTGCTTGTAGTGTGCAAAAGAGAACAGTATCTAAGTGGCCTCTTCTTCTCCTTTGAATCTGTGTTCCCCCACTTTTAGTACCAGAATATTTAACCTAGATCTCTGTAAAATACTTGATACAAAGTATCTCTTGGATTGTAAACTCCTCAATCTGTAACTGTCATTCTAGAAAGTACAAAGGACCCACTAACTTTACTAGTAGCCAAAAAACTACTCAGCAAAGTCCATTGGAGCTATACTGACTCTCTGACTGTGAAACACCAGCTTGCAGGAAAATACTAGAAAAATGCAATATTAGTTTATATAGACAATTAGATCCTAAACCAAGTGCAATTTCTTTCTTCTCCTTGCCCCTCTCCCCCAGTGAAGGCACACAGATCACTGAGATTTAAGTATGTTTTGGTGAACTTTGCTGAGCAGACTTCAAAGAAATCTTTTATATCTGTCCTTATTAACTACCACAGTAGCTGCAACATCCTGCTGCTGCGATGCCAAAGTAAGGAATACAACTTCTGTAGAAACCCTACACTCACACAGGCACCACATCTATAGAGAAAAAGAAAGAACTAATGAAGAAATGCTGTAAATATGCTTCTACGTAAAAAGAAAAAAAAAATCATTTTTTTCTTTCACAATTTTATTTTGGAGTAAAATTTCCTATTCATATGCCTTGGACTCTGCCTCACCACATAGTATCACTAGTGGTCTTATTATGGAGATGAACATCTCATGCAGAATCCAACACAAATTTTAAAGCCTACACAAAACTGTATGACTTAGTAAAGGCAACTGGCAAAATATTGACACAAAATGCTATGAAAACAAAATAGGTTTTGATGGTAAATTACCTATGCAACTTTTAAAAATTAATTTTGCAGGCCTCCTTCCTGGCATCCTGAATCTCTCTTTATTGTTTGTGCTGTCTTTAAGGATTTGGAGCTATGAAACATTAGCCAGTGTGATCTCTTTATGGCTTCAGTCCCCAATTTCAAGTACTACTCTAAAAACAAATAACAGTGTTTTGCAAAACATATGATAAAATAGAAACATTACAAAATATTATTGCTGTGAACAAAAGAGTACTTTAGCTTAAATACTCCTCTGCAGTATTTGCAATGGAAACTCAAGCTCTCAGTTATCAGCAAGAAAACTTGAGTCAGTTTAACTTTCATCATCAGCTAACAGTGAGAACTACACTGGCCCCCTCAAAAGATGATAGGTTATGCAAAGAATCATTAAATAATTTAAAATGTTAACAGTAGGCATATTATTTCACAGAAACGGATCAAAGACTTAGATTAGCCACTAAAATCCACATTCTAAAATTTTCAGCAATGGAAGCAACTGCAGCATACAAAGACAATGGAACTGATAAATCAAAATTTTTTTAAGAACTCTCATCACTGAACTTTTGAATTAAAGTGACTAACAGTATACACCCAACATCTGATTGTTTTGTCTGTGACTGTCAATGTACAAAAGATAAATTTGGATGAAAACCCTTATACTTGGGATTAAAAATAAAAATACATACCAACATCCATTCTGTTTCAGTGACAAGTATAATTATATATATATATCTGCAAATCTGAGAAATAAAACAGTTCTTGAGGAAAATTATATATGAAAAGGCATTGACTAAAGAATTAAAGTAATAATCTTAAGCACTGACAATGTATGTGGGCAAGTAAGTGATTTTACTTTTTTTTGTGACCAATGAACAGAAAGAAAAGCAGGGTGTGGAGGGAATATGTTTATGCTGTGGTTTCACAAACAGGAAAAATGCTCAGGATAAAGCAGCAGACTTAAGCACAATACCAAATATTCATTGCATGACCTGAATCCAGCAGAAAATATCTACCCACTGTTATCCTTTAATGAGGTCAGAGACTAAGACTCCTGTGGTTCCTCCTATCTTGGTCACTAAGCTACCGTAGGGTCATCTTACACTTGAGGGATAAATGAAGTTGAAAGACAACAGTTCTATGAAATTTACCAAGCATGCTGTTTAATTGCGTTCCTGTCAATCAGTTTATTTTTAAACCAGCTCCATATCTTACCTCTTTCAACTTCTTCTCCCCTTTCTAGCATCACAGCTTTTGAAGTTAAACTTCTACCTTCATGCATTTTTCCTTCTTTATTCTTGAAAGGATATTATATTTTTGTTTGTATCACCCCTACCACTGAATATTGCTTAATTTCTTTTTCCCTTAATGTGCCTTCATAAGCTCATCCCTCAGCCCATTATAGGATTTGAAAATGTTTTGATTTTTAGTGGGCAGATGTTCACTTGAATTCAGCAAGCGAGTTTCCCTAAGCAATGTGGGTAGTTGGCAGGAGAGACAAAGCAGCACTTAAAGTCCAGTTCCTCTCCCTTTTCTTAATGCAGGAATTATGAAGAAGGGTTTTGATGGTCTTGACTTGAATCATAATTAATTTAGGTCTACCACAGAACAACCAATTTCCCTTTGTTCTCCAGACAGCAACTGAAAGTTCACCTATTTGCATCAGTTTCCACCTAGTGCCACTGATGTGCGAACAGCCACCACTGTGTCACTACAGCATGGCTAGGAGCCCTCAAAGCCTTGGAGCCAGCTGCCTGCAGTGAACTGCAAGCGATTCATATCTGCACTGTCATCTACCAGCAAAATGAAGCCCTAACTGGCGAACTTGAGTCTGAAGACTATCTGGCTTACTCCTGTATTTGGCATTAGTAGCCAGCAAAGTAATAATGATCACAGCTTACAGCACAGCACATTCTTTTGCTGGATGGCACCATCAGAGTGATTCCCCTTTCAAATCACATAGGCTAAAAGGAAATTTCTAGTCTGGAAGCAAAAGCATCAAATCTGGGAAGCAGGTGAGGGAATCTAGATAAAGACCTGGTAAGAATCACTACCTCAAGTTCACTTTAAAAGAAAAAGTGTTAATCAGAAAAGCCAGCAGAAAAATACTACCAGAATAAGTAAGTCAGACACACGTCTTCCAGGACTTGGAGGCAGACATGGAGCATGGGACCAATAAAGAAGAGAACATCAAGAGGAAGCCTTGCACAGTAAGAAGTATCTAATCATTGTAAGATCTAGAAAAGCAGTGACAATCCAGATGTGTGAACAGATGAGGAGCAGGAGGGCTGGGCTGACGTGGTGAGACTTGCTATAAAGACACTTGCTATAAAGACAAATTCTGTCATGCTACAACTTCAACAGTGAGAAGAATGCAAAGGACATTCTATAGGGGACAGGTATTAAAAGAACGTTTTTCACTGCTCAGATGTGAGACATGGAGGGAAG
>JBCJKH010055421.1:0-20162 GCA_039877255.1 Loriculus beryllinus | reverse complement strand
GTTGGTGGAGATCTTGGATTTAATCTGAGCTCATTTAAAACCAGTTTCTGTGAATGAAGGTCCTGCAGAGGTGTCTGAGATTCCAAGGGTATGTCATTCCCTTTCTTGCTGTTTGGTTCTTCAAAATTAAATGACACAACATCTGTGGTCCTGGTGACATGTGTGACAGGAACCTTGCTTATGAATGATATATTTTTAGACCAAATTCCTGATACTGAAGGTTTTTTTCTGCAGAGCTGCTTTACCATTTTTGCCAAATATCTAGCACTGAGGTGAGATATTTCAAGCCAGGAAGTCTTTTCTCTGAGCTAGAACACTCTCTGTAACATTTTCCCATGCTCCCTTTTCCAGCTGATGATTTAAAAATTGCTATCTGATTTTCAACACAAGCTTTGGCAGTCCAGAATGAACGGAAAGTTACTTGGCATAGGCCACAAATCCAACAGATGTTGCTGACATTCTACTCAGGCTCTTCTGTAGAGAAAGGCAAAAGAAAGAGGACTCCCCCCTTGACATGTTCAATCAGAAAAGGTATTGGACATAGAATATATAGCACTGTGGCCAAGGTATTTCTTCACACTGCAGTTTGGGAATATATTTTTCTTCTTCAGGCTGAATACTTTGAAATCTCCAACCGGTTTAATGTCCTCATTACCACTAGACTTAAGAGCTGCTACTATGTCTTTCTTGTCCTTAGCAAAAATATAGAAGCAGTTTGAAGGCACCATGTTATTGCTGTAGCTGCCTGGTTGGTTATGCTGGCACTGATCATTAGTGTCCTGCTAGTAAGTAGTAACCCACTGAAAGTGTCCGGGGAGAGTTTTGTTTCAGAAGAGTCACCAGCATGGGATGGCATAAATACTGCCCTTTGGTTTCTATTTCCCAGAACTCCGCCCTGCAGAAGGGGGACTCCCAGGAATCCTGTTAAAATGGCTTTGTAGCTCTTTTGATATCAGCAGAGAGATGTCATTCAGCCCTACAGCCATGGATTAAACTAATTCAGATTACAGGCTAAAGACCACAGCGATACGTATGTAGCAAGCCTTCTTTGATACTGTTAGTGGTCTTATCACAGTAGCATGGCAATCCACATGGACTCATTTCCTCCAGAAGTGGTGAAGAGGGGCCACACTATGCTCTATAACACTGTGACTAAACTATGCCTGCTCCCTCTTGTGCTGCCCTAGAGCTAGCACAGCATATCTCCATGCTGATCTAAAGTCTGCAAAATTTGAAGCTGAAAAGGATGACTATAATCAAGTGTGAACCTACTTTTACCTAGCACTGCCAATATGCCCAGTAAAATTTTCTAGCCCAAGGCCAAAAACATGATGCCTCTTTTCTTCCTTCCTTCCCTCTTTTATGGGCTTAATAGAAATTGCCTCTAGCAATCCCACATACATTAGAGAAGGAAGAAAACACAACAGGTAGTGTATTGCTTGAGGATTATGGCACTACAGGTGTACATACTTAGACACAGGGAGCTGAAAAGAGGATGACAGTCATGACTACAGCAAGAAGGCTAGAAATTACACTGTTCATGATTAGTGTGAATCCCTATTGTGAGGCAGAAATTATGCAAAATACAGATAGAAGAGAGGATAGGGAGAATAGAGTTGGTTTACACAAAGATTTTTACTTGCAGCTAATGACTCTGGGCTGATGTAATGGAGAAAGTCAGTGGACCAGGTAATCAAAATTCAGAGGAAAAAAAAACGCGTAATAATAATCCTAATTAATAATCCATTTATTTTACCTGTCAGGTAGCAAAATGGCAATGTAATCTGTTAGTCAGATTGTTCTGTACTCTGAAAACAGAAGTGTTTGGTATTGAATCCAAGCCAAAATCAGCTCTCAGCTACAGCACTATAAATTCCAAAACACCTCCGGAGAGATGAGCCCATGTACTTCTGTTTTATATTAATGCAAATTTGACCCCAGGCAAAATGCCAACTTGAATTCAGTAGTTTTGAAGAGCAGCCATCCAAAAAATGTTGCCACTGGAATTCAAAGCAATTTGGGAAAATAAGATGCCATTCACCAATCTCTTTATATGATTTAAGGTAAAATTGTACCACTGTGGAAAGTAAGATCTGTTCTTAATGGATGTCAAGAACCTCCTCTATTGTCTTTCAGAAATGGAACAGATGGTTTCTGTTTTAAAATCAGTGCTTCTCTGATAAAGTCAATGGGTAAATCCCAGTTTGCAGCAGCTGAGAGCTTAGATAGATTGCAGATCTTGCTGGCTCTCTGAACACAAATGTTCAATGAAGAACCTCCCGTATGAAGTAGGCTGTGAAAGTTGGGGCTGTTCAGCCTAGAGAAGAGAAGGCTGTGTGGAGACCTCATAGCAGCCTTCCAGTATCTGAAGTGAGCCTGTAAGAATGCTGGGGAGGGACTCTTCATTAGGGAATGCAGTGACAGGACAAGGGGTAACGGGTTAAAACTTAAACAGGGGAAGTTTAGATTGGATATAAGGAGGAAGTCCTTTACTTTAAGTGTGGTGAGGCACAGGATGCTCAAGGAAGTTGTGAATACTCCATCCCTTTCAGTGTACAAGGCCAGGTTGGACAGAACCTTGGGTGACATGGTTTAGTGTGAGGTGTCCCTGCCCATGGCAGGGGTTTGGAACAAGATGATCTTAAGGTCCTTTCCAACTCTAACTATTCTATGATTCTATGTTGTTGCTGATCACCTGACTATAGTAGTACCACTTATATTTTATACACTGGTGTGTTCATAGAATCCAAAAAGAGCAGATTTTTAATTTTTTTTCATATTTACAAACTAAGCAACTAGTACAGGGTCGCGGACCAAATCTAGGCCTTGTTCCATTTTCTGCATTGCACTCCTTTCAGAGGATCCAGGTAAGAGGCAGTTTAGAAAGTCCTTCTGGTGAGATATGATTTTAATCTTTGGACCAATCTGTTACACTATCACATCTTAGTTTCAGCTTATTCTGTGTGTTCATCTCAGCTGTGGTGTGCAGGGTCAGGCATCTTCTCAATTTTTATCAACTCTCTCACTGTCCTAATGAGCAAGTCTGAAAAAGGTCCCTTAACTTCCGTATGTTTGGGCTTCTTTTCTTATGTCTTTCTAGAGTAATGTGATTGTAAGATGTTATTCCTGTTATTCCCTGTTGATTTCTGTACCAGAAATGGGATTGTGATTTAAATTTGGACCTTTAAGTGTGACACTAGTGATGATAGACAGTAGGCTCCTTGTAGTGGCTATGCAATATGGAATTTGGGAGCTTTGCAGTATGATTCAGGGCAGCTGGATCAAGACCTATAATATTAGACTGAATAATTTAGCAGTTGCTGCTGACCTAGATCTCTTCACAAATTTGCTCCAACATCCATGATTATGTGTGAGAAAGGAAATGTTTTCCATCTCCTTTTTTTTTATTTTTATTTTTACTTTAAAAGCTCACCTGACCCAGCAGCCTTCTCTATCAGCTAAAAAGCCTTCAACCTAGTAATTCATTCTCATTTTACCTCTCTTTTTTTGGAAGCTTTTTTTCTATCTTCCAAAGCCCAGAGAGTGGCAGTGCTCATCTGGGATATACTGTATGTTATAAAAAGTGCAGCTCTTAGAAGCTTGAGCAGCCAGAAATCCTGGTGAGAGAAAAGGAGGGATGATCTTAACTGGTCTCTGGGTTCAGTCTGGAAGGACTGCCAACATCACTGTGAGTTCTGTAGAGCTGGCTAAATTCTTCCTTTTCAGGAAATTTATATGTTGTTGTAAGCTTTTTTTAAAGTGGTTTCACAGTAGCTTGTAGGACAACAGAACTGTCCTTACTAAGGAAGGATTTGGAAGGTGGAAGAGAGCAGTTGTGTCCACACTATGTAGTGAATTGCTCCATGTCCTTTCTCACTAACTCTAGACCAGCAAGCAGTCTTCCAGTATTAATGTGGCTGAATTCAGGAGCCAAGCAGGGCAGCTCATTTACCTCTTTAAGTAGCTAGACTCTTTCTGGAGTCAGAGGTGTCTCTGAGTAACATTGCAGTACACAATGGATATGCAGCAGCTATAACAGGTGTATAGTGAGCTTCTCTGACATGGTGCTGCATTGCAATGTGCATGTAGGCGTTGCCTCTGCAAACACCGAAACCAGTCCTAGAGCTAACATAATGTGAACATATCCTTCAGTGACAAATAATTGGTCCTTACCATTCAACATAGGTTACAGTTGCCTGTAGATTTCTGAACTTTTACTAACAGAAGTTCTGAAACTGAAGGAGGTAGGAGGGGTTTTTAAGATGATTTTCAAAACAGAGGAAACGAAGGACCCTTTGTTCAAGTTGTGGTGCTGTCAGTGTTCATTTTCTCCTTGGACACAATAATAAAGTAAAAGATTTGTTAGGAAAGTTTTTTAACTCTATAATGTCACTGTGATTCCACATATTTTGATTGCTGATGTATCAAAAAAGCTCTAAAAATTCAGAGATTTTTTTCCTCCCTGCTGCTTAATTCCCAGAAAAGTAAGCTTGAAGGGATTTTTTTCAGAATAGGTTCTATTCCTTTTAAATTTTTATATATATACGTGTGTGTGTATATATATATATTTCTTTTTCCCTGTAGTCATTTGTCGAAGGATTAAAATGCATATTTGGATTCCTTGTTTTCTGTTTTCTTGTGCAATTTGGTTTGTTATGGTATTGTTATCAGAAGTCACAATGCTTTTTTTGATACTAAGACTGAAAGAGAAGCTTGGCATTCATTTTTATATAAAATATATTTACTTCTTTAAATACTTTAGATTAGATACAAAGTAAAAATAATTTTTTCTGCATAAGCATTTACAATATATCTTTTCTTGTGTTACGTATAAAGTAAATGAATCTGGGCCTCTGCATGTTTGAAATTAAGCTGTAATTCTTACAGTTGTCACTGTCTTCTGCATTGTCTGTTGCATGTTGATGAAAAGGAATAGTAAAATCCACCAACATTAGTTTAATAGAACAGTGCAAGACCTGCATGCCCTCTGGTGGAAGCGATCATAGAATCACAGAAATAAAATCATAGATCCTTAACAGACTGTTGTATATCAGCTTATATAACAGCTGTCCTTGATAAGCTAAGTTAATTATATTTCTCCATAGCAGAGTTTGTTACCTAATAGAAAGCAAAGCTCTTCTAGTGCATTATTTTTTCTCACATTTTTCATTACAGTTTGAACTCTTTCATTTTTCTTCAACCTCTTTCTTGACTTTCTAACCTTGTTACTTCAGTGTAATAAAGTTAGTTATATGTTGTGTAAAGGTATTGAATGGTATCTCATTATTGACATGAGTTTTATACATAGAAATTTGCTCTGCTTTTAGGAAGTTTACAGGTCCGATACAAGCTCAATAAAGATGGGCTCCTCATTTTCACCATTAATTCTGGAAATTTTGCCAATCGAGAGCTGCACCATGTGAAGATTAACAGAGAAGGCAGAGAGCTTGTTGTTCAGGTATACCATGGTTTATGTCTAGTGTTAAATAACACTTCGTGCTACAGACCCACTGATTTCAGTGCCCGATCACCAGCAGGAGGCACAGGTTTCATATTTTTCTGGTCCAGCAGCAGAATCGACCAAAGCTCCACCCACACCCTGCTTCAAGGAGTGCCCAACTGTAGTTTTTTACTGTGAGTGATTCTTCCCTTGTCTGTGACAATATGTGAATTGTCATGAAACACCTTTGGCCAGAAGTTCATCTGGACCATTGGAGTGGTTCTGGGGCTTAGGGATGTCTGTGTAACTTGTAGTCCAAGAGGAAGCACACAGTGTAGTTCATTAAAAAATTTCCAAAGGGAGAAAAATAGCTGAGGAATGGGCACCTGGGAATATAATTTCATTTAGGGTGTTGTTTCAAGGGAGAATATGACCCAGGTGCCTTATGCTCTCACAGAGAAGGAAAAGCTGAGGGAATGCAGGGTGCAGTAACCATGTGCATGACTATGCCCTGTTCCTTTGCTGGAAGCAAGCTGTGATGAATGTGACAACCTCATGAAAGCCAAGAACCCTCCTCTGCCTTGTTTCCCTGCATCACCTGTTTTTCCAAGGCAGGGAGAAGAAGACCACCTTACTGCTCCTTCTGCTTTTTTTTCTGAGGCTTATTATGCCAGTTGATACTAGAAAACAACCTGGCTAGATCTGGGCAGCAGTCATTTAACAGGGAAGGGTGACAAAGTCTAGGGAAGCCTTATGTTAAGGAGTAGAATGAGAAGGAGACAGAAACACAGGGAGAACCACAGCTGGGTTTTTTCCTCTACAGTTTATATGTCTGGGTGGTAACAGCACGCAAAAAGGGTGGGTAGGCCTGATTATCTAGGAAGTAAGCTTATGCTAAAAGCCACGATTTTGCTGAAGTACCAGTCTTCTATTGTCAGCACTGAGGTTTTCTTCTGTGCAGAACTAAATTTTAACAATACATTTCTAGAGAGCCTTCTTTTGAGTGTATTCTGAAGTGACTAGACGTGGATTTTGGGAAGCAGGGGGATTTCATTGTCAAACATTTTAAGCTTTTCTGCAGGGAAAGTTTCTTCAAAGCCCTTTATATGGCTATTCTGGTATACCTTTCAGCTTCTCATGCTAAAATCAAAGCACATTCACTTTGCTATCTTTAGAAACTGAATCATGCTTGGGGGCAGAATTAACTGATTTGCAGCTGAGAGTGTTCCCAGAAGTTTGCAGTACAGAGAGATCTAGAGGTGTCTATATGCTGTTGTAATGAACTAATTTTATTGACCTCTTCCAGGTTGATCAAGTTCTCAAACTCAAACACAACTTTTCTGAGATTGATTTTAAGGCCATTAAATCTCTTACCTTGGGCAAGGTCACAGGTAAGTTCTACTAAAAATATTCCTGATTCATCAGTTGTTATACTGCTGGAGTTAACCTGTGCTGGTGTCTTGGGCATTTAACAGGACTGGGGTTTTGTTTGGCTGGTTTAGCTGTAAGAGTTGGCCTGAGCATTTCAGTACTCCTATTTGTATATCTTGTCAATGAAAAAAATTGGCAGTTTTACTTGTTTGCACTGGTAGCAATATTAACTTCTCCCATTGCTTCCTCCAGTAAAGTGATTCATACTGCCTGTGTGGCTGCACAAAGTGGAATCTTAGCCCAATGATATCATCTCTGGGCCATCCCTGCTTCCTAATGATAAGAACATCACTATGAGCCTTCATCCTCTCTACCTTTTTTTAGTCCCAACTCTTTTCCATTTGAATTTTGCAAGGAATATTTACATTGCATAGAGCACTGAGACCACAGTTCTGCATGCTCGATGAGTGGATCTTCTTGATCTTTACCCCTCCAACACTGCAAAGATATTACAAGACAGAGAGCACAACTCCTCTATTTTGTCTTATTTGACCCCAGTAAGATTCTAAATGCTTCCTTAGTTAACAGACATTTTAGTCCTTTGTTAAAATTTGGACCTTCATACCAAGCCTGACATCTGTTTCACTTATTACAATTCTGTATGTGTCATTAATAGCACCCAAAGCCTGCGGGACTGGTAACTGAACAGAAACTATAGACATCCTTAAGTGTCTACTTGTGCAATGTGACTGTATACGACATTAGTGCATTTTATAATCATGTTTTACTAAGTAGATTAAGGGCAGGAACTAATTTTTCCCCTTAAATATATTTAATGTTTATTCAGAATGCAGCAGTCTTCCAAGCATTTGTGAACTGTTTTGGGGACCTGACGCTGTTCAGCTGAAGTAAGAGCTAAGCTAAAAATTTTGTCATTTTGTCAACAGTCAGCTTAGTGCTGAAAATCTAAAAGAACATTGCTCATCATGACCTCTACCTGAAGCTCCAGCTATAAATGCCAAATTAATAAACCAAGGCTTTTCTAACCAGCAAGATGCAACATAGGACAAAGATCTTCAAACATGTAGCCAGCAAGTGACATGGTGCAGCTCAGCTTCATGGAGAGAAACTAGATTTAGTCACAAAAATATGATTAACTTTACAAGTACAAAGTTGTTGCCAAGCCAGAAAGCCCAGATGTATCTCCAGAAGTCTGGCATTTAGTCTGAGCACCACCGACTTGTTTCCAGACCACTTTTAAGGGATATATCCTTCTGTTACTTCTTTCTTGCCTCAACGTTTATTGGGATTTTGTTTTAGTAATAATAATACTATTAGCAATAGTTCGTATTCTGTAATGACTCTAAAGCCATAAACTTAGCCATCCAGATGGTGGGAAATCTTATTGTTGTACCAGGAATCACGCAATACATCCCAGCAAGTCACTTTAATTCCAGCCTAATCCTAGTTCTAGTTTTTTCCTCATATGCTAAGTAAATTTCCACAAATGTTTTCTCCTATGTCAGGTTTTCATTTTCCAGGTTTTATCTAACAGCTATAGCTGTTAGATAAAACCTGCTGTGTCCTTGTGCCCTCACAGAATCATAAATCCCCCTGAATCTTCTCCACTCCTGGATGAACAGTCCCAGCTCTATCAAGCCTCTCCTCCTCACAGGAAAGATGCTCTAGTCACTTGATCAACTTTGCATCCCTTCACTGGGCTCACTCCAGGAATTTCACGTCTATTTTTCGACTGGGAGCCCAGTACTGAACCAAGCACCAGTGGAGCCAGTAGTATTACGCTCATGCAGAGTATGGAGAAAGGACTGTCTTCATCTATCTGTTGGCAATACTTTTCCCAAGGCAACCCTTTGTGCCAGGATGTCATTGGCTGCCTTTGCTGCAAGGACGCATCTTTGGCTCATGGTCAGCTTTGCTATGCTGGCAAAAAAAAATACATAAATAAACCCAACAGAAGAAAAAAAAGAAAACAAGACCAAACCCCAAACCACAACAAAATTGACCTGCTTACAAGGTCAAGAATGCCACCTTGTATTGAGGACAGCTGGACCTTGTCATTTTAGGAATGTAAAACTTACATAAGTATGTCCATTCATACTTTATAATGTTACACGGGTGAAATGTTGTTGATAGCTTCTTTAAATAATAGCTCACCATAAGTTGAATATTGGTGACCTGAAGCAATGTCCTCCAAGATTTTCCTTGTCATTGTTCAGGAGTAAAGCATAAACTTTCAGAGGCACTTAGTGCTTCATAGTAGACCTAGGCTTTCTGTAGTCTTTGTTTTGGGTGCCACTGGGATTTGGGTATCTAAAAGCATTCATTAGGAACATTTAAATGTCCACTGAAACAGAACTGTATAAAAAAATCTCTGTTCTACATATCCTACATATCCATGCTATACTCTTCTGAAAATTTAACTCTTCTTACTTCCTGTCACACCAACTGCAGTTTTGCCTGCTCTAACAGCCTGATCCTGTTTAACCAGATGATTATACCACCTTCTTTCTTGACTTTTCATTTCCCACTGCCTGAGAAATCGCAAAGAGAGCTTCAAGCATCTACTAAAAGCTTGGAATCTCTTCCTTAACAGATTTTCTAATGATAACCATTTTAGCACTTTTGAAAATTGCATGTCCATACAATCACCAGCTTTTAAATAATAGTGCTTCCTCCCCTCCTACCACATTACCCCTCACTTCTTTTAGTCAAAAACTACTCAGACTCAGATATTTTCTTCTGCTTTTCAAATCTGCTGTATTTTCCAGTGGTTGCCCTACACCTAAGTCTGAATTCGGAGAGCAGGGGGACAAAACCAAAACCAAATCTGTTTAAGACAGAGAGGGCCTACCTGGAATTCAAAACATAGGGACACTCCCTCTGCCACACACTGCTTGAATAACCTTGGGCAAGCCATTTATGTGCAGATATAAAGGCAAGCAGGCATTTTATCCCCACTGGAACCAGTCCGAACTTTACTGTCTCTGTTCTCTATCAGTAAAGCATGGAAAATAGAACATCCCTACATCAGAGGGTGCTAGGAGGATAAAAGCATTAAAGGCTGTGAACTGTTCAGATCCACAGTAATGGGGCCATATAGCTGCCTTAGAAAGATCAATCTAAATATAAGTGTGGCTCTGAAGACAAGGGAGTAAAAAGAAGCAGCATTCAAGTAGCCAACAGACATTTGTTGCATTCATCCTCACAGTATCCAACAGCAATAGAAAAATATTATTATCCTGTAGTTTGTTGTCATTTTTCTTCACAGATATAGAGGCAAGACACAAAAGATCTACCCAAAGCTCATCAGTATCAATGGGGGTTTTTCCATGGTCTTTAGTGAGTACCGGACTCAGGCCCCAAGTGTGTCATACAGTTTATGGCAAAGCCTCAGTGAAATCTTATACCAGAGTCCCAGTTCATTTACTTTAAGCACTCCTTGCAGAGATCATACTGCTGTATTTAACCACATGAGCTCTATTGGCAATCTGACCCGTGAAGCTTGCTCTGCTTTGAAGAAGGGATTGAACTGCATGACCTTCAGAGGTGTCTTTCAACTTAAATTATTCAACTTAAATTATTTCAACTTAATTTATCTCAGAGACATATTTGCATATGTTTAGGTCTTGTACAGAAGAAGCTGCTATGCCAAGGGAAAATTTAACTTCTTTGTTTAGATTGACCTTAAGGAATCTTTGAAAACTTTCTACAGTGCCCCAGCATGTCTAAATCTTTCACTAGTATAGTCTCTGGAAAAATAATCACTGATGCAGAGAAATGAACCTCTTTGTCTGCATATTTGATTCTGAGCAATTTAATATATTAGCTGTGTAGTGATGCCAGAGTAAAGGGTAGCGTTGAAAGAGATTCAAGAGTATTCTGAAGAAAAAAGTTGCAAAGATTTCTTTAGCACCTATTAATGTTGTCCTAATTTATTTGTGTTTTCAAAGTGATGAATTAGAAGACCTCCCTACACAGGCAATGTAAAGAACTGTGTAGTCTAGCACATGATCATGATATCTTTTATCTTTAAAAGCCTAACTTGAGCTAAACACTCAAGTTGTAGGAATCTTTCCACTGAATCATTCAGCTTTGATATAAAGTGTATGTAGAAGAAAGTTTATCTAGAAAATATTTTACTAAAATCATCATGTAGGTGCAGTACCATGCTTCTAATTTCTACAATAGCTTTTCTTATTAAAAGTTCACAAGAACAAAATGGAATCTGTACACTGAAGAAGTGCAAGAACAGTTCATCCAAGACTGGTATTGTACTGGGGAGATGATAATGGGATAATTAAGTCAGAAAAACTAAGTTGACGTTTAGTCTGAGATACAAAAAGTTGCTTAAAGAAGAGTCTTCTAGAGACTTTCCATGCAAATTATTTCCACTTTTTGAGTGGAAAGGCATTCAGTTTTTTAAGCTTATGAGGTCACAGTTTGCTTGAGAAATTTCAAGTCACAGTCTCAGAATATCGTGCTCTAGCATTTTAAATAACATAGCAATGGTTGCAGGAGATATTGGTTGGACTCCTGTGGTCATTGCAAAGATCTTTTTCTTTACTGCAGTCTCTTCTTGCCCTAAATACTTAAGTATCCCAGAGAATGATCTCTTGAGTGCATTATAGGGCATCCAATAACAAAAGTAATTGTTTTTCTCTTTGTAGCCTTGTAAAGTATTAAGGAAAATGGAAATTACTACTTACGTTGAAAAAGGAGAGGTATTTAGGACCAAATGGCAGCAGTCAAAACAAGCAGTTTGGCTGCCTTAGGCATTTCAAGCAATCCAAGGTCTAAACCAATAATACATCATGTATCTTATCAAAAAGAGACCAAATCCCCCAGCAGTATCATTTACCTTATGATAATAACACCATGCTTAAACACCCATATTTTTTTATGATAATACTGTCTAAGTAAGTGTCCACAGTCATCCACTTCTATCCAGATGTAGATGTAGAAAATTTTAAAAAAAAAATTTTTTTTAGTGTGAATTTTAGAATTATTTTAGCTGTCTGCTTATAAGAAAAGGATATATTCTTTTGCACATCATCTCTCCATCTTCTTGCATAGTTTTTTCATTTTTATAGATTATATTTTGAGCCCATGCAAAATCACAGAGCTGGCTGCATTGTGACAGATTAGGATTCAAGTGTCAAAAACTGTGACATCTAACAAATTTTAAATTGAAACTCCAAGCAGTGCTTCATTTTCGATGACAAACTGTCTTTAAGAAAACATACTAAATACGTGTCTGAAATTATCTCAGGTAATCCTAATGAAAGAAAAATCCTCAGATGCTCCACTTGCCATGAAATATGCAATTGCCAGCAAGCAATTCTGGCATGCTCTGCTCATTCCTGGAAAAACTTGAGAAAAACTACCTTTACTTTGCTCTCCCTTATTTTTTCAGAAGTGCCTTGGAGATGCATTGGATGCATGGAATCTATCTTGCATTCAGATTTGTCCTTTTCCATAAGCAAGAGCTAAACTGATTGAGCTCAATGGTTCTAACCAGCAAAATTTTCTGTGTTGTTCACTCTGCTGCCTCTGTGGCAGGCTCACACCAGGGAATGAGACTATTCCAAAGATGTCTTTTGTGGATTTGAGTCTAATCCAATGTATGCTTTCCTCACTTTCTAAATTAATGATAAGTATCAGCAGTGTTTACTGAGGTTTTTGAAATACGTAGCATCGTATTTTTCAAGATAACTACACAGTACCTGTTAGTCAACTCTTCTCAGCTAGGTGCAGTGTGGAAATTATGAGTCTTTAACTTCAAGTTCACAGGCTGAAATCCAGTGAGAATGTCCAAGAAATAATCTTCCAGTGCTGTTCAGCACCTTAGCAAAAGGAGGTGATGGATACACTTAAACTCTCCCAAAAATTATCTGTATCTACTAATGATTCACTTAGATTAATTAATTAATTAAGGCATGGACATTTAAAACAGGCTATGTCTGCTCTGACTGATGTCAAAAAATAATTTTTTATTAAGGAAATCCACAGTGGGACTTCCTGAATGTAAGTGAGCACACAGGTAAACTTTGGGCTCAGATTTAAGATTCTGGGTTACTTATTTAGCTGTGACATTACAGAGAGCTTCCAGAGAGCAGCTAGAAGATCCAGCAAGAAGCCAGACCAAGTTATGCACAACTCAGCAGACAAAGCTTAAAAATTACTTCCTAAAAACATGGCTAAGCTTAAGTTGTGGTGAATTAACATTTAAATTACTCAAAAGCAAAAAAGATTGCCTTCTTACCCCCTACTTGTAAAAATCATCCACAGTAACTCGATCTCCAGTACCGAGAACAGAATCACGATGCTAAAATGTTGAAAGACCAAACCAAACCATCAGCAGCAATTCAGTGTGATTTTCCAGGCCAAACACATGGAAAGGTTGACAGTGTAACCAAGTCAGATGAAGGCCACTGACATTTCATATGACCTTGCTTCAACACCAACCTTGGAATTTCACTGAGTTGCTTCTCTTACTGCTCTCCAAGTCATGTAGTGAAAATATCTTTTGGAAAAAGATTTTGTTATGATTTAAAAACTTCAAGTGACAGAGTGGCCCTTACTAAGCCTTTCACAAAGATAACCATGTTATAATCACAGAATTAAATTATCTACTCAAGAATTCAGAGGGCAGCACAAGTCATACACATCCTAATTGTGTAGGGCTCTTGTTGAGAATAGTGAAAGCCCCACTTTCTGAAAGACATAAGGCATGCATCTAAAAGCATATAATAAAGCAAACTGTGCTGTGCATGTTGGAGATTTTTACCAGTGGCCTCTGAGATGGGTTTTGGTTTGTTCTTTGATTTTTTTTTTTTTTTCCTTGAAATTTCAAAGCCTTTCAACAACAAATCTAGTTCTCATTCATGCAAAGCTTACTTTAACAAAAGACTCCTGGAATTGGCTCTTAATTTGACTTTTTAAAAAAGTCTTCAAAATACTGTATTTTAGACTTTTCAAACTACTGTACCATGAAAAAGGAATTCATTATTTCTTTGGCTTTACCTTTTGCACACTGGGGCAGAACAGAACAATTTAGATTGCCTGATGTCTAAAAGACATCAACAAATCCACCTTTTGTGTCAGAGCTAAGAAAACAGGAAAGGCTGAGAGCAGGAATGTTTACAAAGGGTTTCATAAATTCAACAAAGATGGCAAATACTGTAAATCAGTCTCTTATATAAGTCTTCTTGCAGAAACTTGGAAACAATTCTTTGTCTATTTTATACACCCCTGCCAAAATCTCATTATAAACCTGAATGCAGCCAATCCTACACATGTTGAGAAGAGCAAATGTGAACCTCTGAAAGGCTGCCTTTTTTCCAGTGGAAAAGTTTCACTATTTCCTTTCCCATCTCTCTTTTTTGCAGTTACTCACAACCCAAATGCTGTCCCTATGATAGCTCTGCAGACTGAGCATCTCTCCTGTAAGACCCCTCACACTGAACCTTGCTTTGCTGAGAAGCAAACTCTTCCACGTTATACTTCCATGAAAACATTCAAATAGAATGTCTCTGCTAATTCCTTCTGACTGCATGTCATAATAGTCATAGATCTTGGCACCAAAATATTGTGATTTGGGCTAGTTTTGATATTTCTCTGTATTTTCTTATACATAAAAGAAGTTTGTCATTCATGTAGCAATGCCAGTTATAGATAAGGTCTACTTTTTTCCTAAATCCTTTTGGCTGAGAGCTTGTAAAATCATTCTATTTGAATGATAGTGGAAAAATTGGACCTTATTTTGAAGTTTACGGTCTTACTCATTCAAGCTTTGAAGATAAACTTGAGAAGCTGAGGATCCTTATTTTCCAGTCATTGGAAGTATTTCCAAAACTTACAATGCTAGAAGTTGTTGTTTTTTGGTTGGTTTTTTTTTTCATTAGCAGGTAATTTTTAAGACTTTTAATAAGTTTTGATACTCTATATGTGTGTATTTGTAGGATTTTTTTTGTTTAATTGACCTAGAAGTACAGACCTCTGAGCAGTATGAATTTCAGTTTCTGGAAAGTAAACAAATGAGAGCTTGGAGGAAAGAAAAGATGCCTTCACTGTCCTTCACTGACTTTCTCAAACAATCTTTTATATTAAAACTTTTGGAACTAAATAAAAAACAGCTTTGAATTGGCTTTCTCTTTGTGAAATGTAAATGAAAACAGAGCAACAGATAAACTAATTGTATTTTATCATCTTCAGGCTGGAAAAGAGCATGGAGGTATTGGTTTTGATTTTTATTTAGATAAATAGAGATACGGTTTTGCTTTTTATTTTATTAGTGGAATGGGGCTAGCAGAGGGAACCCTACTTCCTAGGAACCCTGATTATAAAAATGTAGTAACATGATTAGGTGCATCAGGAAAGCAAGATGACTCTTGAAGAAGGGTGGAAGCCTGTATTAGCAAGCCATTCAATATTAGGCCACATGAACCATTGTATAATAGACAATAGAGAGCAGGCTTTTTCACTAAAAGAGTGGAAGAGCTAGAATGTCTTGAAGATATGATCCATATTTGTGAAACTGATATTAATAGATGTAAAAAAAAAAAAGTTAAAAGAGCATGATTCCCAGGATTCTGTGATGTTTAGTGTTGCTGTTTTTACTGTTTAGTATTATTCTTGCCATGGTTAGCAGCTATGATGTGTTATATATTGTCCAGACAGTAAAGAAGCATAATCTAGATTTTTATGTCTGAGCCAACTTGATTCACTGTGAATAGCACTATAGAGGAAGTTCTGGGAATGGGAACCTCCTGGGTCAGGTCAGGGAGAACTTGTAGGCTGCCTGAACAGCTGAAATTGGAAGAGAAGCAAAAGGGGTAGATAAGTTAAAAAAAAAGAAAAAAAAAAATTATTTTTTTAAAATGCTTTCCTGAAAGAGAGAATTCCCAGTGTGTTTTTTTGTTGTACTGCAGATAGTTTGTCACTGGACCCTGAAGTCTCAAAGGCAAATGTCTATGGTTTCACTGGCTGCCTGTCCTCTGTTCAGTACAACCACATTGCTCCCCTGAAAGCTGCCTTACGCCATCCCAGTATTGCTCCCGTGACTGTCAAAGGCTCCTTGACTGAATCCAGCTGTGCATCCATAATGGAAGCTGATGCGAACACAGTAACCACGATATATTCCTCATCAGGTATGTTTTGCCAAGAGGGGAATGGGGAATTTAAAGAATATTGTAGAGTGAGGTTTCCTTCCTTTTTGCTGTCATGCAACTGTGATAATATAAATATTGAAACTGGGAAAATGCCTTTTCTCTCAGAATTAGGAGTGTCGAAGATGGGTGTTAGGATTAGCCAAGGCCCCTTTAAAAGTCATTTTACTAAAACAAAGTTCCTAGATTGTCTAAAATATGCCTAGAACATACAAGTTCCCAAACCGCAGTGAAAACAGCATTCTAAATATGTTTATGCACCTGAGTTGCCATTTCTGTCCACTACAGATAGATCTAGTGCTGCAGATCTCAAACAAGAATATAAATGTTAAAGATTCCATACCCCACATGTGATGAAGTAATAGGAGTCATACAGCAAACAAGCTGAATTTGTTCCCACCCTAGCAGACACAAGAACTCCTTGTACAAAGCCCTCAACACATGTGCGTGACTTCCATTGAATGCTTGTACTTTATTCTCTCGGGCTAAAGAGAAGCAGCACTACTTGAGCATTACCAGTAAGATGATCCCAGTAGTTCATATATCTTCTGCAGCCCTGAAACTGTCCTCTGGGAATCTGAAGTATTTTGCATATGTGAATTTGTATGCAGAGAAGGAAACTCAGAGCAGCTGGAAGTGTTGTCACCAAATCAGGGGCAATCAAGCTGCTGCTTTAGTCACCAGTGGATGTGGGAGAATTCTTAATGACTAGAAAGGGGTAAAAATTAAAGGCTGTTTTTTGCCCCTTGACCTATGAAACCACTTTCTCTTTTCTGATAATAAAACTGCTTTAGATCATAATATGATTCCTCTGACATTTGTACTTCCATCAAATCCCCATTTCCTGCAGCTTCTGCCTAAGGTATTCAGCAGGAAACAAATGATGCTATTAGCATTCTGCATAGGGAAAAAGGCTCCTGATTACTCTGGAGAGTGGCTGCAGTGTGTGTGTGCTTCTCCCCACCTGCAACTTTCTTCTCAGTGCCCAGAGTTGTTAAAGGTATCTGCTCTGACGCACAGAAGAAATCTGTCTTGTAAATACCAAATGGGCAATGATACTGAAAACAGGAACTCTTTGCCCTGAGGTCTGACACCTCAATGATCTGATTTTTCTGAGGAGTTTAGTAAGCAGTAAAACCTGAGGCTCAGAACTGCAGGACAGAACACAGCAGAGTGTAGCAAATTTGGACTTAAATATTTAAAGCTTACAATCAGAAGCACTCTTTTGTGAAGGTTAAGCACGGTTACATCAGAAATGCAGAATTATTATAAAAGCTCATCCCTGTCTTTGCCACTTCGTGCTTTAAAATTATTTCCTCTCAATATGATAAATTGACTGACACTATTGCCTCACTGTTCACGATGGATTTGATTAAAGACTGAATAAGATCTTTAGAACAAGTTAGTTCTGAAGACTTCATGTCTTTATATGCTATAGTAATAGCGTTGGGCGGTAGATTCTTGTTTAAAAAAATTCCAATTTGTAGCAAATTATACTTTGTATAGATGTACTTGAGAATTGCATTTATAAATGAGAAGGACACATTTTAAGAAATAAAAAGAAGACAGAATTAAGTATTAACTTTCAAATTTACTGCTCATATCTCAATTTATCAGTTCCCAATTTCTCATTATTGAGTGTCTGAGAAGAAAAATAGAACTTCAAAGCTGACTGTACATGTCTGTGTCAATTTTCTAAAGTACAGATACAACAAAAAAGCCCTCTAGGAAATCTCTCTTTAAATGTGTGAAGAAAGCTCTCTATATTTATAACTTGAAAACAGTTGAAGTTTTTGCTTCAGAGAGGCATACATGTTGTCTTAAAGTTTCCTAGCAGATGGGTATGGAATAAAATCCATTGACTCATGGCACAGTTATCCATACACACTCTTTCTGATTAGGAAACACAAAATAAAAGGTGACTTACTGTGTTTTGGTATTTAACAAAGACCTGCAAACAGCCTTCTTCCTTGCTGAGGTTTTGGTATTCTGAACTCTGTACTGATGGCATAGGTATAATAGACTTTTACTATGGTTCTTTTTTAATATTAAAATGCTGTAAATGCCAGAGCAGATTCAGCTGCGGGAAAGGTAGAGTTTTGAGCTGTCTGCCTACTCCAGCTGAAGAGCAGGTCTTCATGCATTTAAAGAAAAGAAATGTCAAAAAATTTCATAAGTCAGAAATTACACAGAAAAATTTTTTTCTGAAAGGCAGCTTAAACAGTGCATGTCCCTGTCTCAGTGTGCTAGCTGTGCTGGACCTGGTATTTCCAAACAAGTAGGAGCTGGCCAAGAATGTGCCAGGAGAGCTTTGACTGTAGCACCTTTGAGATGGTGGAGTTCAGAAACCTGATAGGAAGTTAAAAAATCAGAAAGCATGACTGCAACCCCAGAATTCAGGAGAACAACTTTTGACCTGGTCACAGACCTGTTTAGAAGAATCCCATGTGATACAGCCCTGGTGAGTAGAAGAGTTCAGGAGAGATGGCTCAAGGATCACCTCCTCCAAGATTAAGAATGGTCCATCCCACTGAGCAGGAAATCTAGCAAAAGCAGCAGGAGGCCTGGAGAGGTTGTGCCGTCTTCATCCTTGGATATATTCAAAACCAAATGGATACACCCCTAAGAAATTTGCTGTGTTGAACCCTGATTTCAGAATGGGTTTGGACTAGATGATTTCCAGAGGGGTGATTCACACTATGCCGTCAATTTTATCTAAAAGGACAAGGATGTCCTATTACAGTCTCATACGAGACACAGTATTGCTTTTCCTTGGCTTCAGAGCTTGTGTTCCCACTCGGTATAGTTCTCCTGTCGCATGCCATCTGCTCCGCTGTAAAAAAACCTCATCTCATCATATCCTGATTTTATTTCTCAGGCAAAACATAATTCTTAAGGCCTATTTCTGTTGGCCTCCATTCTGAAACTGATCTCCAATATTTGTTCTGATTTCCTCAGTGCTTAAATTCTGGTATCAGCCACCAAAAAAAATAATAGCGCTTTAATAGCATTAAATGTCAGATCTTACATAATCTTTTAGGCATGAATAATGTTTTACATAATTTTAAAGGTAGAAATTTGATTTCATGTATTTTTCATAATAGTGAATAGTCTTTCAGGACTCTATTTGACTAATGCCATGCTCCAGATACCAGATGAAGATTTCTCTTTAGTACAAGAGGACTGATGCTCAATAAATAACTAATTTTTATCATAACTGATTTCACTGACACCAGCTGAGGGCAGATGAAAGTTAAATCACCTTGAGTCTAAAATAATGGTTACTCTGCTCTTCTAGTTTGTGGAAAAAAATAGGCTAACCACACTGTCCATCTTTGACAGCCATCTTAAATTATAAAGTGTTGGGGGGGAAAGGGAGTGTGACTAAATGAAAAGAGCCTAAATTATAGTTTTAATAACTCTGAGATACTGAAAAATAAAGATTAACCTACCCATGATGTACAGAGTTATGAGCAACCTTGACCTGATTTTGAATTTGTCTCTAATTTGACACTAGTCTCAAAAGGTAGAGATTAGGCTAAATAACCTCCAAATTTTTCAACCTTACCTTTTCTATGATGCTATCTGTATCTATGTGTAAAACAACAATTTTTATTCCCAGTCTAGTCCCACAAATGTAGTAAATGAGATGAAACATTGTCATGACTATTTGTTTCTTAGCAATATCACTATAAGCACCCAAGATCCAAGCAAGGGGCCTATTGTAAATAGGTTTCAACCTGAGTGTCCAAATCTGTCACTGGCAATTACCGTTCATGTTGATAATGGGTGTACTGGAGGTGTTCAGTTGGCTCCAGAAGTCCCTTTTGTGACTGTAGCTCAGTCAATGAACTGAAGATATGGGGAACCCTGACTTTTCAGTATGGATGCGTGTTGTGGTTTAAGTCCAGTCAGTAATTCAGAACCACATAGTCGCCCGCTCACTACCCCCCTTCCTTCCCCCACTCCTGGAGGGATGGGGAGGAGAATCAAAAGACTGTAACTCCCATGGGTTGAGATAAGAGCAGTCCAGTAACTAAAACCACTGCTGCTACCACCAATAATAATAATAATAATAAGGGAAATAACAAGGGAAGAGTATACAGCTGCTCACCACCCGCTGACCCATACCTATCCCAACTCAAGCAGTGATCTAACCCTTC
>JBCJKH010055419.1:19913-46033 GCA_039877255.1 Loriculus beryllinus | reverse complement strand
ATTTGAATCCAAGGTGGTCCTGCCCATGGCAGGGGGGTTGGAACTGGATGATCTTAAGGTCCTTTCCAACCATAACTATTCTACGATACTATAGCTGCCAAGGAAGCTCATAACCAGATAGCAGAATGCTTAGCAAGCTGGACAGGAAACGCTCTCGTGTCCTGTAAACCTTTTAGAATACCACTGGGCTTCTGTTCTGCAGTAAAACAAAAGCAAATCTTCCAAAGGTTTTCATGAGAAGCAACTGTGGTAGAACACCAGTTCTGGGAGTAAGCAACTTGCATGGAAGGTGGAGAAACAATTTTATCCCTCTCATCTGAACCATGATTTCTCATCTGAACCATGATCTGAACTGGATTTCGTTTTTCCAGCTTCAAGATGCCTCCTGACTGGCATACTATTTGCTTATTCTGGGATGTGTACTTTTGTCCTCTTCCTCTAGTTCTGACTAGAAATTTCATCCTACAGTTTGTCTTACAATAGAGGTCACAGGGAATCAGGAACCACATAACCACTGCTGGTTATACACACACTCAGCCTTATCACAGCCTAAGGAATAGTGAAATGATTCCCCTCACTATTATATGGGCAATATATTTTTACTAAGATCCTGCCTTTCACATGAGTTTCTTTTTTTTCCACTACAAAGATAATTCTGTCCCATCTATAAGCTTAAAGTTAGTATTTTTATGCAAGTTTGTCACTTCATGCTTTTGAGCTGTAATCTCTGTGATCTGTAATTGACTGGAACAAATACCTGTGCTTAAGCTAGTTATCAGCCTGCAGCTTATCATAATCCCTTTAACTTAATACTCAAGACAACTTCATATAAAACAGCATCAAAATATTCCTTAAAATTAGAAAACCTCCGAGGTATCTAGAAAATGCATCTTTACATGCTATTAGCAATCTGGTCTCTACAAGGCTTATGCACTTTAACAAGAACTTCAACATGCACGACACATCGACACAAGCTCATGGCCTGTTGCCCACATATTTGCAAGTTCAGGAGTCATGAAGAGTATTGCTACATCATAAGCTGGCAGCTTCGTGTCTGCTGCTCCTTTGATCTTTCCAGTGACTCAACGACTTTGAAATCAGACCAGAGAGAAAAAGAATCAAGTGAGCTTAATCAACCCCCAACAAAGCAATAAAAAGACTGCAGGAACCTCAGCAAAAGCTGAATCAAAGCCAAAAGGATCCATCTTGATATCTGTACGCTGTATTTTGTAAAACTGCTATCACAGGGGAAACCCGCAGCCAAGCACTGATCTAACAATTAAGCTGTTTCGATGAAAATAACTGGGAACAGGATGGACCAGGACACAGGAACATTGAATGGGTGTTTCTCTTATTACACAAAAAACCCCAAACTTTCTGGAAAAGCTCCCTTGAAGCTTTCTAACATTCTGGCAATACTTTTAAGACAAACATTTCTTTTACAACCTGCCCCCCCCCCCAAACCAGACTGGTGGCACTCTCAAAAATATTTTGGAAGAGCAAGAATAATTTTATAAAAATTAGGATGGTATCAAAAAACAAGGATATCAATTATTTTTAAACCTTTCTGATGAAGACATCAAGAAGCTGACTGACCCCAACATCGGGTGTCTGCTTATATGTTAACATTTACCTACCTTATGCTTTTAGGGCAAAAAAAGAGGAAGAAAAAAAAATCACAATTGTATGTGAGTTTGCCAGCCATTCTCTTTGGCAAAAAAAAAGATAGCATTTGTTGAAATGGCCAGTTAACAGGTATCTTTCTCCTTGTCTTACCTCTTTGTAGATTTTACAAAAAAAACTACTATTGTTGCACATTTTGGCATTCCTTATCCACATGTTGGCCTCGTGCTCTTCAGACCACAGGCTGAAGTGGGGGACTTGACCAGCCTTCATCAAGAATATTATTCTCAGAACTGGGTCCAGAAGTTACTGTTGTAGATAAACCTCTAACAGAAGGTATTTAAGTCCTGCTATGAATTATTTGAAACAGTCCCTCAAAATTCATTAAGTCACCAATCGCTCATCTTCCAGACCACTCATCACTGCAGATTTCACTCTGCTTTCTGGTTCTGCAGCGGACTCCAGCACAAAGGCAAAGAAAGTCACTGATAAACTCGTTGTCTGAGGAGCAGGTCATGAATTTCAACCAGATCTAACTCCACCTTCCTCAAAGGCACAGTCGTATACTCCCCCAGCAGGCCACAGATAAAAGCACTGTCACAATACCACCTGCTTTCTTAAGAGCCCCAGAAATACTTCGCATTTTGATTGCTCTAAATGGCTCGCTTTTAGCTGTCCTGTTCTCTCATTCTAACATCCCCCTAGCTTCGCTTTATTTTCAGCTGAATGCTTTCAGGTGCATCTATCCAGGGAACTGCAAGCCTGGCAGGATGCCCAGCTTTCCAAGTAGCACTGAGTACTTATGAATTCAGAACACCATACAGAAAAATGGAACTTCAATTAGCCTCAAAGATGGGCTCAGCCAGTGGATTAGGAATGCTCCTCTTTCATGTAAGGACATCTTAAATCTGACAGGGCCTGCAAATAAATCTCTAAAGCTGAAAACAAAAATAAAATCAAAAACATTTAAAACAATGGAATCTCTAAAAAAAGTTACATAAAAAGTCGAGACATCAAATGGGACATATCTTAAGCGTGAACGTAAACAGGGGAGATTTAGGTTAGATATAAAGAAAACAAATCTTTACTGGAAGAGGTTGCCCAGAGAAGCTGTGGCTGTTCCATTCCTGGCAGCATTCAAAACCAGGTTGGATGGGGCTTTGAGCAACCTGGTCTAGTGGAACGTGTCCCTGCCCATGGCAGGGCTTTGGAACTGGGTGATCTTTAAGGTCCCTTCCAACTCAAACCATGCTATGATTCAACATGAATCTTTTCATGGACTTCTTTGCAATCTCGAACAAGTCAGCTTCATCTTTTGCACATCCTTTTCTCCAGCTGTAACAAAATCCTTATTCTGGGAGGGCCTGCCACTCTGGGCATTAGTAAATAAAACGAATACTTGTATTATAAAAGCTGTAAAGCAATTGTAGCTTATACAAATCAGGCAACTTCTTTTTATACAATCTACACCTGGACTGCTACAGAGAGATGCATTTCAGAGGGCAAAGGAATGGTTAGCTAAATGTATGCTGTCTCTTCATCACAATGCAAACCACTTGATTCTTCATCAGACATCTGTATCTTCATAGTTTCCAGGTACTGTATGCTCTTGAGTCAGGCTGAACAAGAAGGACAGTATGTTTAACTACAACAGGCAACAATCTTAAGCAAATAAACTCCCAAACCACTATTTTCAGCTTTCCTCAGGACTACTTGTCATTACTGGATGACAAGTACTTCTGCAAACATGACAAATAACGAGGCCTGGTTCTCTATACTTACATTGCTTGGCTGTTTTGAATTCAGCCTCTCTTCAGTTGAGGCATATAATAAGGGCTCATACCCACCTGGATTCTCTGATGTGTAAGAAAGGCTGAGCTCACACTGAAGTCTTTCTGTAAAGATTCCTTAGGGGGTTTTCACCACCTCTCCCCAGTCTTGTAAAACCTGGAGGAACATCATTATCCCTCTGCTAAATCTGACTGAATCTGTCATTAAATTTCAAACTTTCCAGGGGAAAAAATTAGGGGTCAGACACACATCAATAGACTGTGATCACAAACTTCAGTTTTCTATTGCAAATAGGCTGAGAGCAGCTGCATGAAAAAAAAAAATCTGTTTATACGCTACAAGTAATTTGCCATCATTAATAATTCTTAAAAAAAATTAAATCCATTTGTGAAAGAAACTGGAAAGACAAAAAAAGTGCAGCCACTAAATGTCAGCGACAATTTTGCAAGGCAGACGTAAGAAACTTCAGACATACTGGTGCTATTTCACAAATGACACTGAGTGGCAGAAAAGTGCTCTTTTTTTTCAACATTGTAATGTACCTTAAATACCCACATGAATCCTCAGCAGTGCACACTTATTAAGTTGTGTTATTCAACCCATCTTCTACCTTTACAGTTCCTATAATACAGGATATTTTCCAGGCAAAACTTAAATCTACAATACTGTGTAGACAGAGCACTCATTTAGCTCTGTCTCTTAAAACTCATTTTCCTCCTCTTCTTCTATTCATGTTTCTGACACATGAGCTGGTATAATTTTTAGAACTCCAATTCTATAGCCCCCTCGCTGCTGTTGGACCTCCCACTGCTTTCTCGACAGGCTTTTCTTTGGTCAAAAAGTAAAATCAGAAGATCACTTTTCAAATGGAGAAACACCTGGCAACTAATTTCCATGGCAGTGTCTTGACTGCTGATGATTTTCAATCTAAACCTCACATTCAGAAGCTCACTCAGGAATTTTGTAAGCTTATCTCTTTTTATCCTCCCCTTGCAGAAAACAAACTGTGCCTACTGAAAATTTCACACAAATTCAAGGTAACTTTTTTCAAGTTAATTAAACATTGCTTAACATCATTGAAATTCTTAATAATCTTTGGAAATCTATTAAATGAGTCAATCAAACACCTGACTGCATTTACATTCACCTTCCTGCAAACAGGTGCTACATCCTTTACATTCACAGTTAATTGACTCCAAATATTCCTGGAACCTGGGCTTCTCAGGTGCCTTTTGGGCTGTTATGGCTATTGCTGGCTGGACCGTCTGTTGCCAAGTAACATGGGGATACTTCTGCCTCTGTAGCACTAACCAAGTGAATCTTGCTCTTCGACTGGGATCTCAGTTCAGTAAATCACCCCCATATATGCTCAAGGGTTGTGATGAACACAGCTCTAGAAGGCTGAAGACCCCAAATTTTCTTACTAGATTTAGGACTCTGCAATCCCACCTCCCATCCGTGAAATTATCTTGCTGCTCTGACAATTTACTAAGCAAGAACTGTTCTTTTACTACTAGATTATGTAAATTCTGTAAGCTTCCTATGAAGTGTGTAGGCATGATTAGTGTAACCTATTCTTTTTTCCCCAGTCTCTCATAAAAGAGAATCAAGAATTCAAATCTTCAACCATTAAGTCTAATCTTCTGCAATTATACGTTATAGTTAAGTATTTAGTTACAGGATTCATGTTATTTCTCTAATTATGGAATGTAATTTCTCTAAAGTTCACAAAGGATGCTATACTGCTGTTGATCGCTCTGTGACAACAAATTTAGCTTTAGAAGGCCAGGTACACTTTGTCTTCAGGGGAATGTGTCCCCATTTAATGCCTGTTTATAAAGCTGCAGATCATAAATTATATCATTGTACTCTTAATTACATGATCACATGCAACTCCTCTAAGAGTAGTCAGTAGTGCTCATCTGCCTCCACTAACTCGAGTCTGACAAAGCTATCAGCAAAAAGCAGAGCTGCTCCCTGACTCATAACAGTATTTATAACACATGTCATCTCACTTAATTACATCTAAGCACGAAGTTTAGGCTCTCTGCACAAGTCAGTATAGGAGAAACTAACACTACTATGGTCAGCTGCTGAATGCTGGGTCTCTGACTTTGAACTATGAGGTTAGTGTCTGTATGTGATCCAAATACATTGACCTACCTGTGCACATCCCGTTACAAGATCCAATCTATCCTGTATTTACAGGAAAAAACATTTCTGAAAGGCTCAAAACTTGGCTCCAAATTAAAACTGATGGCAATACTCGAAGGTAGTTTTCTTTCATAGAGACCATTCCTCTGGCAAACATTCAGCTTTCAATTACCAGTCTTTTCAGAACTGAAGTTCTTCAGAGGAACACTGAACTTACTTTTTTTTACTATTAGGATTCTGAAATGTTTTCAATTTTTCTTCCTTCCCTTCCCCTCCCATTCTTATTCAAGCCTTCCATTATACTTTCAACCTCCAGTAGAAACTGTCTGGAAAATTTCAAGCCAAATGGTTAAAATTTCAGAAAGTTATGAGCAGCTGGAAGGAGAGGTTTGATAAGGGAGCACCTACAAATTCTGAACCAAAGCTAGCAACAGCCCTTCAAACTAGCATAATGCCTACAGCATCTTCAGATTATCTCAGCTCATAATAATCTTCTGAAAAGCATTTTTGACAAGAATCAGTTGGTTGCCTTGGAGCCACAGCTAATGGAGGAAGGGTCCTTCAGCCAGCTGATACCACGAGCATTAGCACCCAGGAGGTTGTGTGAATGTTCTAAAGACCACACATCCTGCATCTACCTTGAACGGTCATAGTTTATAACAGTCAAATAACAACTTACAATCCTGTGAAGACAAACAACTCTGCTGACACATTTCTTATTCACTGCTGTGGGCACTTAACACAAGCATTTTGTCTGCACTGCTGTTTAACTCGATGTTGACATTAAAAGACTATTTTTTCTCAGATTGCATTAAATATTAATTCTAAAGTAGGTGGACTAAATCCAGATTTCAGCTAGTACGGATGTCATGGTCATATATCCTCCATGCTGAAGTAAGGCTAATGAAAAGCTACATGTGAACAGAAGTTCCCGTGATAAAAGCTGTGACTCTTAAAAACATAATTAAGGTCGTTAAAATTACTGAAGAATTCCATGCAAATACAGAGGGCAGAACAGGCTCTCTAGAACACATCTCCGGAGAGAGCCACTTCTTTGCAAATACAGGAGCACCCTCTGGTGCTCAAACACAGGCTGAGCACCTTATTTAAACCTCAAACCAAAATTATCTGTAAAAAGCCATCTCGGTTTGCTGTCGCTTCCTAGTGCACCACGCCTCAAAATTAATAAACTTATAAAAGGATTTAGAAAGTACTAAATTATAAAGCACAGATCACCACAGTCTGTGTGACAAAGTCCTTTCACACAGGAAAACTGCTGACACACGAGCAAGTGGCCTTCCTCAATATCTGGCCTCCAAAAATGTCAACGCTACATGTTTTAAATGAGTGTCAGAGCTGAGCACTCCAGGACAACTTGCAAGGGCCACCTCACAGAGTTTCTCTGATATTGAGAACATACTTCTTTATTAGGCATTACTGTGAGAAACAAAGGATTTCTACCTTTTGTATGTGCTTATCTGCGTAGGGAATATCCTGATACAAGGTCTCCAGGGAGACCTTATCACAGCATTCCAGTACTTAAAGGAGGGGCTAAAAGAAAGCTGGAAGTTTTTACAAGGGCATGTAAAGCCAAGGGGAATGGCTTTAAACTGAAAGAGGGGAGATTTAGATTAAATATAAGGAAGAAATTCTTCCCTGTGAGGGTGGTGAAGCACTGGCACAGGTTGCCCAGAAAAGCTGTGGCTGTCCCATCCTGACAGTGCTCAAGGCCAAGCTGGACTGATGCTTTGAGCAACCTGGTCTAGTGGAAGGTGTCCCTGCCTGTGGCAGGGGAGTTGGAACTAGATCACCTTTAAAGTCCCTTCCAACCAAAATCATTTTCGTTTCTATGATATTCTTGCTATACATGCAAAAAATTGCTAAGCTCTCATTCTTAATACTAAGCTGCAGCAGTGTGTTCCAGAGCCCAGCTATATAGATTTTATTCCCTTTATCAAACCTTACACTGCTTTTTCTCTTTTTCTTTCTATTTTGTTGTCTGCTAGAGAACTACCATGTTCCACCCACAAAACACAACTGAATGACCTTGGTGTGTTGCTTATGCACCAGTGCCTCTTGTTCCCATCTGTCTAAGGAGACAAGTAAACACAACATAGTTTGGGAGGATTAGGCCAGGCACAGTGCTTACTTCCAGGAAACAGTAGTTTTGGTGACTATTCCCTGTAGCAACAATTCATGGAAACAGCCCTCTTCAGACTCACAAAAACAGGTGTTCCCTACCATCACAGTTTCTCACCAGCCAGTTAATGATTGGCAGGGTATGCTAGCTGGATATACTGGATCACCGCAATGTTTTAGAAACTGGCACTGAAATGCTCAACTGAGCAGTCAAAAATACTTTTCAGAGGCACACTATTCTGTTTGAATGCTATTGAACAGAAAAGATAAAACGTTCAGGTTTTGGTGTTTAGCCACTGGCCACCAGGTTCTAGAGAATACAGTAGGAAGCTGGGAACAGAGCCTGCTCAGCTCAGAGAACGCTGATGCTGACCTTGCTATTTTCTACAACCACCCAACTGAAGGACACCAAAGACAGGCCTAGACCCTTCCCAAAGGTGCACAGTGATAGCAAAAAGGACATAGGTTGAAACATGGGACATCCCAGTTATGCATTAGGGGAAAACTTTAGCTCGAGGGTGGTTAAATGCTAGCACAGGCTGCCCAGACGTGGGGGCAAACTCCATCTTCGGAGATGTTCAGAACTTGTTTGTACACAGCCTGGAGCAGCCTTGTCTGGTTAGACCTGTTTTGAGCAGGTTGGAGGTCCCTTCCAACCTAAACAATCAACCCATGATTCTTATTATAGATTGGCAGCTCCAACTGACCAAAGGTAACTACTGTCTTTCCAAGCTTCCCCAGAGCCTACACAGATCTGTTGTGTGTATATATTAACAATGATCTAGATGTGCTTTCAAAATTTAAGACCTCTCGCAGGACATTCTTAAGTATAAATTTTATCCCTATCAAATCTGCCTGGAACAATTCCCTGAATAACCACCAGCTATGTCATCAAATTCTATTATTTTTTATTTACAGCTGAAATTTCGTAACTTTTCTTTATTTCCAGTGATGGTTCACTGAGTAAGTCCTGAGTTTCTTCAGTTTCTGACAATGTAAAAAAGAAACCCAACATACAATGAGAACAGATGTGTCAAAGTTTTTAAGAACTGCACCTACAACCCAAAGGATCCAGAGAGACCTGGGTTTATCTGGGTGACAAACGGAGATGAGCACAGAATTTATCATCAGGTAATCCTAGATAATTTTGGCTATTATAATGTAAACTCTTTGAGCCACTCCATCAGAAGAGCCATCAATTCATCTAAAATTACTTTCAGAGGTGGCAATTTCTGCAGGCCAAAGCCACAATTTGGCTAGAGTAGGAGGTAAATTATCCCACGGATTCTGAACCTGTCAACTTTAAACTTATAGGGTGGTATTTTATATAGTGCATAATGTCATAAAGATGGCAGCATCATACCTAGCTTCATTTGGCTGACAGAGGGCAAAGACTGCAATTTTATTGACTACATTTTCTGCAATATACACAGCCTATCTGCTCAAGAAGTAAACTAACAGTATTTGGAAACACTAGTTCAAGGAGAAACCACATCATATTTTTGATGCTCATACAAAGACTCACCATGCAATAAGCATTTAAAGGCTACCTGATAGCATTTTGCTTATTTTTTTCTCATGTTGCATACCATACTTTGTCTTTCCCTGTGATGATAACTGCAAATGACAGCTAGCCATTAAGGAAGGAAACCTGTCTTTGCAGCTGGTGTTCTCATGCAGTCTTACACCTGAAAGGGTCAGGCCATGATGCAGCTGAAAAAAGCCAATTTAATCACCAGCTGGCACTCTACTGAAATTGAGTCATGTTTTCAGACCAAAGAAGCAAATCTTAAGCATTAGGAAATTGTCTTTTGAGGAGATTTTGCATCTTTTACTGGAAGAGCTAAAAATGGTTTGGTTTTTTGATTTGGTTGTTAGCGGTGGTAGTGTTTTGTTGTTTTGGGTGGTTTTTTGGTTTTTGTTTGTTTGTTTTAATGACAACTATTTTGCAACAAAAGGTTTATAATTTGAAAATTGTTAAAAGTTATTTTATAAACATGCACTTTTTTAGGAAAGTCTATTAGCAGGAAGGAGTTTTGTCTCTTTATATGATCAGCTCCGAATGACAGCTCTTCACCAAAGTTATCCCATTTGACCAGTTAATCCAGTATGGGTGATATTACTGGTTTCCAAATTAAACTCCTGTAAATCAAGGTATGTTGCACAGCTGCCCCATGAGCTGCATTGCTTTTATAAAGTCTTCAGCTGAAAATGTGATTGCACCATGATATGCTGGACCATGAGGAGCCCAGGACTCAACTTTTGTCAATTCACTGATTCACTATTTTTTTACTTCCATTTTCCAAATCATGGAGTAAGTCTTTCCACTGATAAATCAAAGTGCTTTATGAAATTACTCGCTTTTATTCCCTGTCTAAATTGAGAATTTCCATGTTTATGTTCTCTAAACTGGGGGGGGGGGGGGAACACGAGACCCGGCCCGGTCCTTCCCCCGCCGCAGGGCACTGCCCGCCCCGACGGGGCGCCCGGGCCGGGCCGGCCCCGGGGCAGCGCCGCCCCACGCTGCCGGGACCGGCTGCGGCCCCGGACCCCCCCGCGGGGCGGGATCGGGTGCGGCAGCGCAGATCGCACCCACCACCGCGGCGTCTGGCCGCCCGCCTCTGCCCGGGCTTCATTAGTAACCTGATAATTCCCCGGCAAAGCCCCGGCAGCGGTTCCACCACGGAGTAATTGCAGGACGGTAACGTGAGCTGATGGCGGCCGGGGATGGATCCTCGCCGTTATTGGTTTTGACAGCTAAATTGTTAACCGAGAGGGAAATCAGATGAAAGCCATTTTAGAATAAATACAAGACATTAAGGTTTAAACATTGAGGTTGCAAGAAAGGCCGAGAAACCCCCAGGAACCTCAGCCCCAGGCCCGCCAGTTCGTCCTCGGCTCTGTAAAGGGGACACGGACAAGTGCAGGGAAGCGGTGCTGAGAAAGGACAATTCAAACCATTCGTCCACACTGGCGGGGTCTGGATCAGCTCCGACGGCTCCGGCAGGAACACGCAGGAGTTCACAGGGATGCAGCCACGAACGCTGCCTGCTCCCGTGCACAGCGCGGGCAGAACAGGGCAAGGCGGGTTTTGATTGCATCGAGAGCGATGCAGGGCTGGAGCAGCCGTGGCACAGCGTGGTAACGGCGGTGGCTTTCTCTGCTCTCACAGACCAAGCACTCCAGCCCCTGCAAAGCCAGAGCAGGCTCAGGAACAACGTGAGTTCAACCCGGGCTCTGCCTTTATCCAGCCTTGGGATTAACTCTTGGTCCTGTGGGCAGCCGCTGTCCTGCCCTCACTGCCAGCCAGGAGCACATCCATCTCCCAAGTGAGCTACATGCTGCCTGCACCAGAACGCGGCCCACACAGCGCTTATGGAATGCTCAGCAGTGGAAGCACTGGGTATGGAATGCACAGCAGTGGAAGCACTAGGTATCAGCACCAACTTCACCCTCTTTCTCACCCCCCGTGTGCTCCCTCCACCAGTGCTAGAGCTCGTATGAGGCAGTGATAAGGAGGCTGTGTGTCAACCAGCACCTCAGCCCCAATCCCAAACCTTGGGGCTGGGCATGTTCCGTGCTCCTGTGGGTGAAGGTATGGTTTCGTACCTGACCTGAGTGTGGGAGGCTCACCATAGGCAGGAAGATTGTTGAAATACTGACGAAAAACCCACACTGTGGACACTGTGACCACTGTCCTTGATACCCAGGGGTATGCTGAAAATACACGGGAAGCAAAGAAATGCCTGAGAGAGCAGTCCCACACTCCTCTTCAGGGGAGCTGTGTGCTGAGGCTCGCTCCCCTTCCCATCACCAGCTTGGCAATCTCCATACTCACAGCTTCAGAGCTGGCTGCATCCTCTGCCAAAGCTGTGCCACGCTTCCCGGTGCTCTTCCCACCTGTTCAATGATGGTTGCTACGCAAAGCCCCAGAGCTGGCACTCATGAAAAGACCTTAGGGAGCATTTACCTCCTCCCCCAGGTCTGAGTCTGGCCGAAGCACAGACAAGGCACTTCTGTGAGTGACTGTGGTAGTGAACACAGAGTAAATAATAACAGAAACAAAGACTGATGCTATTGTCCCCTGATCTGTATCAGTGGACCTCGGTGGATGCCAAGCATTTACCACCCTCACTTCCTGCTGCCACCCTCACTTTCCTGGAGGAAAACATGCATTTTTAAATGGTTATTTCGAGACGGAAGGATTTCAACAAATTGTATTTAATTACAAATAAATATCAAAGTATGCATCCGATGGGACCACCACCATACACCCGGCTGGAATTCAGGGTTGAACCTAGGTATTTCCCAATTTCCTTACAGAAATAGAATTTGCTGTTCCAAGTAAAGCAGATACAGATCCGGAGGACATCAAACAATGCAGGAACAAAACACAGGCTGTTCACAGAGGAATGGGACGGGTGTTAGTGACACTCACAGGGGTATAAGCTCCCATTCACGCTACTTTTCTCTTTGCTCAGGTACCCAAAAACTAGAAAGCAAACATTAACAGCACAAGACCTACTTTTGAACAATTCAGACTTCTAACAGTCCATCCATCCTAGACACACACAGCTCTGTGCCAGGCACTCAGATCCAAGCGGGAGGCATGGATGTAGATGCACCTTTGCTATACCAGTGAGCAACCTCCTGTAGGGGAACCAGGGGCTGTTTGAAAAGAGTTTTCCTCCTCCTGTTGGAGACCACTCACTGTTAACCCAGCTCAGGGAAGCACCTTCAGACTCACCACTGACACACTAGAGAGCGAACATCAGCAAAATCAGACCAGCATCTCCTGGACCTGAGTGAACACGTTCTCCAGCACCCTCCTAGCACACGCAGTCACAGCTCTGTGTGTACCAAGGAGGAAACACTGCCAGAAAACATCGGGTTTTTCCCTCAGATTTCTAATCTGCAGGTGATGCTTAGGGAGAAAAATGTGCTGCAGATGAAGCGGCTTCAGCAAAACGCCGTCCATCAGACTCCTCAGTGAAGCACCTGGTGCAGGTAACCCCCAGCACACAGCAGAGCCATTTCACCACAAACACTTGTGCCACTTCACACCAAGAGGCAACCAACAACCTTTACCAGCCAGAGGAAACCAGAAGCTGGGCAGGCTGGTGGGCAGACATGGAGGTCATGTGCTTGACAGATGTCTCGGAGGCTGCGGCGCTATTCTCACGCTGTCACATCTGGTTTATGAAGAGCTACCACTGAAGGGGATTACTGAATGCAAACATTAGATGTGACACTGCTATGCTGGGAAGCTTAGGGCACAGCACAGACCTCGGCCAGCAGCGTGTAAATACACTCATTCCTACATGGGGGCACACACCTACACCCTAAATAACACTGACAATACCCATGTTGCGTCATTCTCTTCTGGTGATCACATCATCAAGTACCACCATGAAGTCTGCAAATCAAAATGCAACATAAATTTGCTTCGGTGCATATAGAATATTGAATGCACAGTTACTGAAAGTGTTGCAAAATCTATTTCAAATGAGTTTTATTGAGATGACAAAAAAAAAAAGTTTTCCATGGTAACTACAGAATGTTAATCAAAACCAAGTGCTTCCCCTCATTAAAAACACAAATCAGAATAGGTTTTGTTCAAAAATACTTTAAAAAGTAATCAGTTAAATGGAGTATTTTTGGCTGTGCTTTACTCCATACACTGGTTACTGTTTCTAATCTTGCTAATGAATGCACACTAACGAGAGGTTGTCTGCGTGTTCATCAAAGGCTTTGATGGGACCCTACTTCTCTGAGCAGTGCTCGGCTGTGAAGCTGCACTGGCAGTCAGGAGCATTCAGCACACCAGCTAAGGTGTAACAAGCACTGTGCCATGTGTTGTGCTCAGGTGGCAGCATCCTTCTCACTCTACAAAGTACAAAAGCATCAGAGGACTCCAGGTATACAAAGCACTGTTTTCTCACTACCATTCTCCATTCATAAGCATCATCTTCTAGATTTCCAGGCAGCTCTGGAATAAGGAGTAGTCCTTTTCTTATCCGGTGGTTTGAAGTAAGAATAAACAGGGGCTGCGGGGTATTCCGCGTCTGGATTTTCTGCCATCATTTTCAGCTTGGCTTCTATGGCCTTTATTTTTGCACTGACACTGGAAAGAGAAAAAGCAGAAGAGAAATTGAGCTTGATCTTTGCATGGAATTAGACTACAGCAATCCAGAGATCTTGCTGACATGAGAATACTCAGTCACACGAGGAGGGGCCAGGCAGCTCCCACCGCTGCATTCACAAGCAGCGTGCAGTTGGGAGGCAGGAATCTACTGCTTAAAGCCCACGCTCTTTCATTTCATTCCTCAGCATGGATTTGCTCCTCCAAGATATATCACAGCACCGCAAAATAACGGTCCTTGCACCTACTCAGCACTTTGAGGACACTGAGCAAGGCAAGCACACAACAAGGCTTCCTACTTCATGTAAAATGATGTCATTTAAAGAGCTCTGAGCATGTGCAGCAGAGCACAGCTCAGATGAGGCTGCTGGAAACAGCAGGGAAATGAAAGCCAGACTTCCTCCCAGCTACAAGACTGCTCAGGATGGGAAAACCCCAGACTCTAATTAGGTCAGGAAGAAACATTATTTCAGCATTAGCAGGGTTTATCCCAAAGGGAGAGGCTATCCTAGGTTACACCTCAAATTCCTAGGGCTTTTGCTATTCACTATCCTCCATTGGGTATGGACCGAGGAATGTTCCCCTCTCTGCTGTGCGTTCTTGCAGCATCCATCCCCACTAAAACAACTCCCTCGTGGCACTGACATAGCTAGAAATCTGCATGACTCAAGCCTCTCTCCTCGTTACTTCCTAGCGTGTTACTTCTGAATTCCAAGCTCATTTTATCTGTAAGCAAATTCACTATCTCCAGTCCTGGTTCCTCATAGGGCTCCACTGAGAGAACCCAGAGGAAAATCACATACCCTTCCAAGCAAACTGAATTAGCAAAGCAGGACTATGTGCTTTAGGTAAATGGAGAGGTTGGAGGGTTTAACCACATCCCACAGAAGACCCTCAGGCCCTAACACTAGCCAAGAAAACGAAGCACAACGTTAAAACACACCAAACAAAAATTAGCTTTATGTGAAGCACTACTTGCGAGTTTGCTTTAATCTTCTGCCACTAGAATAGAAATCCTTGCTCACAAGCATTTTTCTTAATCAAATTAGCACTCACTGAAATTCATATGAAGTGCAAAGCATGCTCTGGCCAAAGGAGCTGGAATGTTACACATTCTCAATTCCTCTCCTCACCGCTTTCCCTTCCTACTGCCCTAGTAGCTACATGAGTTAGAAAAGGAACTTCAAGTCTGAAGTGCCCTCCATCTAACGAGTTACTTTGCAGCATGCTACCCTTCCGAAAACAGCTTTTCTGCCAAACATAAAGCCAACATCTCTAGATCATACTGAAATTGGAGAAGTTAATTCCCTGCCACTCCCACAGTTTGGTCACTTCTCACCCACCCCATCTCCTACCTTAGGTTAGACTGGGGCGGCTCTGTGCTGGAAGATGGCTCCAGACTGATTGGAAGGATCTTCTCATTCTTATTGTGATCATATCTCTGTGAACAAGAGACCAAGGACTGAAGTCAGCTGGAATTATGAACAAAGACACATTTGTCCACAGATACACTTTAAAATTGGATTAACGTCACCTCAGGTTTTCTGATGCTTTTGCTAGGAATGATTTTGGTGGCCAAACACTGAAACAAATCCAGGCATAATATTTGTTTAGTATCAACACAGAATATAGACTCTGATATCAAACACTGCTATGCATTGTACTATGGATCTTTAAGCCTTAACCTGTCTTACCACTTCTTATTCCCCTCTATATACAGCATGAAAAAAAGACAGCAAATTTTAAGGTATCTGCTGTACTGTATTGCTGTGGTCTTTATACAGACATTGTGCAAGAGTCAGAAGGTGACCCAAGCACATTGTGCAGAGTCAGAAGGTGACCCAAGCACATTGTGCACTACTGGAAGGAAAAAACCAGAGTAAAGGACATTAAAAAGACCAGTTAGGAACCATCTCCCTTCTGCAGAAAGCAGCCTGTGAGTCTGTCATCAATGTGGGCGACGGACCTCCAAAACTATTCGCAGTGTTCTGCTTCCTTATTTCGCTTGGCACAAGTCAGGTTTGTTTTTCAGCAAAGCTGCTCAAACCGACAGGGTCTGGTAAGCCTTGGCCATTCGTCTCAAAACTACTTAGCCTGGTGCTGGCATTGTCTAAAGTAAACACTTGTTACAATAAGACAAAGTTTTGCGTTGTTAAATCTTTCCATTCATGGATCAGAAAATGCCATGCAAGCTGAACTGATTATTTATGTATGTTCCTCACCATACCCTGGACAGCCAAGCACTGAGCTACCCCGCTGAACTCCCAGCTGAGCAGACACTCACTCCTCTGGCTGAAACTCTGTTTAGAGCCTGGTCATTCCACAGGCATCTGGAAGCACGTGGCACTCTGGTAGCTACAGAGCTCGAGAAAATGGAGACTGGGTTTGCACAAGCTTGGATGTGCTGACAAGAGCCTGGAGCCCCTGAAGCCAATAATTAAAACAACATGTTCTTCTTTAACAAAGATACCTGCATTGGTTTATTTAGCATCCAAAACAGATGCACTAGAACACTTGATAAGTGTAGAAAGCTGCTTGTAGGATTATTAAAAGCCAACTACCCAGAGGAAAACAGCAACAAGCAGCTTCTCCCCAAATCCATTTATGTGCAAAGAAAGTTATTCAATATAAATTGCTTTATCAAATGCCAGATAGCAAATAACTGCAGGGAAGACAAGACAAGAATTAAACAAAAATTAAAACAAGGATGTTCCAGAAGGCACTGCCTAGGTTAATATTAAAAACTTGATGTTTTATGTGACAGAGCAAGCAATAAAAAGGATATTTAGCTGAGATGTGAAATATGTTGCTTTAAAGTCAAAAGTAATCAGAGCTGCTGCCATTTAAGTGCTTTCAGGAGTAGAACAAAGCAACAAAGTACTTGGAATTGGGAATTTCCACATATCTCCTCTCCAAAAAGGGAGCAAAGTCACAAAGGGAAGGATTCAAACTGTCAGGCACTCACTGAGTTTGGGAAAAATTAAAACATGGACATTTACACAAGTGACCTGTTCACACCGCTCTGATTGGAAGCTCCCTTACAAAGAACATCAGGTTAAATGGCTCATACTGCTCACAGCTCAGCCAGCACAGTTTAGGTAGACAAAAGGAGGGGTAGATTGTTATTGCTGTTTCTAAGGGAGTTATTTCTCTTAGAACAAACTGAAACCACCTTGCCAGGCTAAGACAGCCTCGATAAAAAGGGTTCCTTAATATTACAGTTTCTCAATTCTGCAGATTAAAAGCAATTCTTATCCACAACAGTGAGCTTACCTTGACCTGTGCATGTGCCCACCGCACCACCAGTTTCTTGGAAAGGGCCAGCTTCCCATTGAGACATTGGATTGCTTTTTCTGCTTCCTGCACAGGAAGACAGTTCAATAAACAAATCACGTTTTAGTCAAAACCCGCTCAGATGTAAAGAGCCTTTTCTCTTTGTTCATCAGTCTTCTGCAAGAACAGCTAGCCAACAGCAGAGAAAGATTATCCCACTGTATCCCAGCTCCGGAGTACCTTTGGATGACTCCAACGTTAGAGTATCCAGACTTTTATCAGCCTTACTGGCTTATTCTTTTACTTGTTTTGGAGGAGAAAATGGGGAAAACAATCATTACAGTGATTACAGTCTCTAACATTTCTCCATGCTTATTCCAGATCCTGCTCATGCACACTGGGGACATTTATCCATTTGGTCCTGTTCTAGACTGGAATCTCAATTTGAGGGCACTTCCATAAAACACAATTCATGGCAGTTGAAGATTTATGCTGTTCTCACCTTGCTATGAAGGATTCTCAAGAGCTATCACACTGTGTGTAAAGGCTCTTCTGACATCCTTACCAGCAATTGCAGAGCAAACAGATGAGATCACACAAGCAATCTTCAAACACCTGTACTTCCTCACTTTTGAACAGTTTTAGCAGCACCTCCATGGTAAACTCCAGGAGCTCACTACAAAAGTGGATCATAGAACTGACCCTTTCTGATTAGCATTAGAAAGCAGGATTCAGGAGAAGACAGCAAAGGAGAAAGGAAATCACTACTGCTATTTCCAGAAGCAGTCACAATGTGGCTGTCACAGAGTGGAGCTGTTGAGAGTCTATAGCTTTGCGTAAACAAGTTACACAATTTATTCCTTCCCATTTTAGCTTTACATTAATACAAAATCCAGAAGATGTGGAATGAAACCAGTCATTTGCATCAGAACTTTAGACAAAAGCAACATACCTGTTTGGTTTCAAAGTTCACAAAGCAGTAACCTCTCGGCTGCCCCTCCAGAGCACCAGACTTGTGAAAGAGAAAGTCAAATTGCTTTACTTTGCCAAACTTCTGAAGGAGTTTGAGAAGGTGGTATCTGAAGGGGAGAGAAGACATTTATGACACGTTTCCCCACTTTGAAAGTGATGAGACAGAGAGGAGCCCCCCTGACACACACACATTTCACACTCAGTAGCATAAGCGGTTCAGTTGCATCACATATATATTCCCAAATACCCACAGAGGTGGGTGCCTTGTACAGCAATGCTTCAGCTTCCATAGCACTGAGCTGCACTATCCTGGGGCTGCTCAAGAACTCCGAAGCACAAAGCTTCCCTCCCAGTGGTGCCAGCTGAAGGGCATGCAGAAGATCTATTAATACTTGGCTTTTGGACAACTATGCAATGGTTCCCTAGAGGTCTGGGAGGGCTTTGCCTCCTGCCTTTAAATCACATCTACTTTCAAGTACAAACATCATCTCTCCCCTTCCCTAGCCCTGATGTGACTGCCTGAAGCTCCATCCTTGCATTCCTTTCCCCGCACAAGCAGTCGCAGCCCATAGTCCACAGCACCCTGCCTCACTCGGGATCCCTGCTATTCTTGCTGCCTCTCCCTGTACAAGCACTGCTAGTCCCATCCTTTCTCTGTGCCAGGCTGTAACAGTGCAGTGGCAAGGACATGGCCAGACCATACAGAAATGCAGCCGCTCTCCCACTCGCCCAGCAGCGCTGGGGAAGCAGGAAGATGGAAGAACAAGCAGAACAAACTGCAACCAGGCATTGACAGTAGACAAAAAAGGCACCAGACAGACCTCAGCATCATCCAGCCCAAATCTGCCAATGCTTCTGGCTCAGACAGCTCTTCAGCGACATGCACATGAAAGTCAGACACTTATTTAGCCAATTATCTCCCTGCCATCCAGTGGGGAGTGTGCTGTTTCCAATAAAACTGGGGAAAGCCAGAGTAAATCTGTCTGCTTAGTATCTAGTGCACTGAGCAACTTAAAACAAGGAGCACATTTGTTGTACAGACCACATCTAATCCTCAAAGTTCCCTGCAGCCTTGCTTGGTTCCCTGAGACCAAAGTGTTTCACAACACTACCTGACCTACAAGGAAAACGACACTTGCTACTATTTCATCCCATTCCTAGTGTTTAAGAATTGTCTAAGGGTTTAATAAGGGTGTCTTAGTCATCTCCTCTGATCAGTTGCACACCATTCATCAGCAAGCCACACAGTCTAAGCCAAATTTGCAGCTTACAAGATAACACTCAGCGTTCCGAAAGCCTATCAGGATAACTCAGAGCGCACATGGAGCACCAGGCACTGGATTAAACCTTGCATGTGCAGACATGAATGGTCAGTAGTGGCCCAAGAGAGTCAAACACACCAGGCAGTTTTAGGGGCAGTTCAGATAGGAAGAGCAGACAATGTTTTTCCTAATAAAGCCTGATAGGATGTTTGAGAAGGGATTTAGCCCTTTGTTAAGCTTCAGGAGCCAGGCAAGAAAGTTCCAGGAACGTGAGTCATCTCACAGGATGGTCACGGTGGACATTCAGGATATGCACTTTTAAAAGAGGTGAAGGTGCAGCAAACGTACAGAGGAGCAGGGCAGAAGGGCCAAGTTATCTCCCAGGGGAACAAACGCATTGTAATTGATTATGAAAGGTTTCCTACATCCTTCAGAATACAGACCACGCACATGGCATTCCAAGAGGCCTATCAACCCTCAGTCTCTGCACAGAACTGGGTACACAGCGGCCAGATTTTACCACTGCACCTTAAGAGAAGCAGTCATAGGGGTACCAGTAAACCCACTGACTCTGGAGCTGTGACGTACATAAACCCCCACACGCTAAACTTTCAGAGCCTCCAAAGGATGCAAATGCACCTCAGGTTTGTTTCTGTAAACGTATTGCTACAAAAAGCACTTGCAGTTTCAGCAGTATGAAAATAAAGTCCTTGCCACCAGAATGCTGTTCCCTTTCTGGCAGTCGAAGGGCAATGATGATTCTCATTGCATTCTGTTTAGCAACAATAAAACCCTGCAGCTGCTAAAAGGGATACTTGGTGCTTGCTTTCTTTTCTGAGAACCTCTGTGTTCAAATAGTATGTTCTTAGCAGCAACGTGGTAGTTGTTCCTTTAAAACAAATTCCATTAAGTGTCTATAAGCAATTTAGGGAACCTATTTTCTTTAGAATATTTAAATCCTGGGTGAATCAAACCCTATTTTCCAACCATGCATGCAATTTTTACAACTGCAGGTCACCCACTCTCCATGGCACAGCTCAGAACTGAAGCCTTGTATAACAAACAGTTTCAGGCTGTGCTTATGATTTGTTATTGTCAATATAATGAGGACATTAACAGTAACTCGCCAAGTAGTTCTCCAAGCCAAGAGGACTTCAGTACTGAAGGAAGACCGGTCACGGAAAACCTCAAGTGAGAACATGTAAAAAGCTTTACTATGGCAACGACTTGGGTTATCCAGAGCTTGGAAGTCACTCGCACAGATGTGGCCCCACCGCGCTGTGCCGATCCCCGCGGCCAACCTCAATCTCCACTTCCTGTCATCTGATGTAAATGCGAGACAAACCAGCAGCTCCCCCATTTCCTTTTCCTCCACTCTTCCTCCTGGCACCCCAAGCGCTATTCAAACACAGGCAAGGCTTCCTCTGAACAATGCTGTCCCAAGGATACCGCAAAGGTACCGGGCCACATGCAAAACCTATTATTGCGAAGAATTTTGCCCCACTGGGACTCAGTAGGGGTCTGTAACAACAACTCATGCACACATTGTTTTCTAGGTGAGACTCATCAAGATGGGATCCTAGACAAGCAGCAGAACAGCCAAGGAAGTTGAACACCCGCTATTTCATACCCCTGGAAAATGAATGGTCATTCAAAGGCTACTGGAAACTGGACAATATGTGTAACTGTAGCGGGAAATGAAATATTTGCCTGTCCAGAATGTTGAAAAGCCTCAGAAGGCTTTACAAACAGGAATGGGCAGAGAACGCAGTGCTACTCTGCTTGCGACACAGGAGATGTAATTAAAGTATGGGGTTTTTCCCCTCACGAGATGGGAGCACTGGGAGGTGATGTGACAAATGCTCACAGTGATGGTGAGGGGCCTCCATGGCTTCCTTGCTCAGTGATGCCAAACCTAGAACCAGCTCTGTGCTGCTCTCCTTGTGCACTCCAGTGACAAGTACCACAGCAGGGATCATTCAGCATCAGCTGTGCCTTGGAGGAATATAGGCACACCCCCAAAATCCAGTTTATTTACATGTTCTTTAATCAGTGGAGCTTAGAGACCTGGATGTGCTTGAGGATCAGTGAAACACATTGGAAGGCGTTGCCATAGGTGCGAAGCTGGTGTCAGGGGCAGAGAGGAGGATCCAAAGCCAAGGGGACAAGGCAGTGGCAGGGCTCTGTAACACAGAGGTGAAATGAGAAGTGGGGGAGAAGGGCAAAAAAAGATAAGGCAGAAAAGCTCACTTCCAAAACACTGGAAACCACTATAGTACAGGCTCATGGATATAAAATGTCTGGTTTGATTTAGGCACACTCTGCCAGCTAGTTGTGTCCATAGGCTGTGCTTTGCCAGACTGAACTTTGACTTGTCTTTGCAAACTTGAATGGCAGACCACGAGAGACTCATGACTATTCAATGATAAAATATAATCCTATTTGCAGAACAAGTGCGCTTGTGCTGCCTGCTCTGGGAAAAGATACTAAATCATTCCAGTCAACAACATGATAGTTTGTACAATCCCTCGCATTAAAAATGGGGGCTCAACCTTGGACTTGCCAATAAATGATTTCTGGGTTTGAAATGAGATCTGTAATGTTCAGTGATGAAAACACTGACAGCATTGATGAACTCTCCCTACAGGACAGCCTCAGAGGAGGCCAGGTGGTCCAGAATTGGTTCTATGACAAATCACTGGGGAAGGAGGAGGGGGGTGCAGCGAAGAGAATAAAACTCTGTTTGCTGTGGTGTTAATTTAATCCTCTGGGCAAAAGAAGTCCTGGGAGAAAAAAGCACCACCATAGATAATGATTGAGAATTATGGAAAATAAATCAGCTTTTTTTAATTAGCAGTTGGGCAGTGAAAATTCTGGAGCTTGCAGGGCTCCTTTGTGAGCCTGAAGTTCTGTTCTTGCAAAACCTGAGCATCAGAAAAACAAGCCAGTAGCATCAGAAAAAAACAAAATAGGTTTTATTACACTTGATTTAACAAATCTAACTTCTCAGACTGAGGCTGGAAGTTTTCCTTTGGGCATTCCTTCTCAACAGGCAAAAGAAAATCAAAGGCTTGGAACTCAGGAGAGCGCACACCTACTGTGAAGGGTGAGATCATGTGTATAATGTTTACAGCAAAGCTAATGCTATGCAAGAAGTATGTCAAGGAGGGGTTTATCCCATTGGGCTACAGCCTAGTCTAGATCTTTCACAGTGATCTTTTAACTAAAAATCAGAAGCATTACAATACAAGGCAGAGAATCAGGGTGCCCCTAAGGGAGGCTTTGAAAGTTTATTTGAGTCCTCAGAAGCTGCAGGCTGCAGTATCACTGTCACTTGATTTCTGTCACTGTTTGCCAAGTTCATTATCCCTGATTATGCAGATAAATGTAAACCTGGCTGTGCATCTCTTTGCTCTTCTTCTAGGATTACTGGAATTGAGAGTCAGTGTATGAGAGTCAGCTGCTTTTCCTCCCATGTTCTTGGATGGCAGAGTTGAGCAATGTGTAGAAATGATGTGAAGGAAGTTTAGCTGCTCCATATAAAGAAGGGATGTCATCTATTTCTGTCTGAAACATAAAGATATCAAGGTCCAAAATGTGGTGCTTCGAAGAATGTTGTTTGAAATCCAGTGCCACTTCCTCCTCAAAGCAAGTAACAATGACATTTGACAAGTTTTATTTTAATTACAGACTGAGCCTCAAGCCTGAAGTCTGTGTTTATCATTTCAGCCAGTTACAGCATTGGACCAGTGGTTTTGTGGCAATGGTGTTGCAGTTTAGGTCAAGTGCAACATCCTGTTTAGGATCTTCAGTTGCTCCTTTTATTAAATTATCATTTGAAGTGAATTCTGTCATATTTTTTCTCTCATTAATAGAATATATCTGCAGTTGAGTATGAGGAAAAAATGGAGGAAATACGTTTCATGAGCTGAAATATTTGTGGAAGGAGAAGGGATTTTTATTTCTACTTCAGTTGTCCCCATGAGTGGATAAGAACAGTCAAGTGAGAAGTAAGATATTAAACCATCATATTACTAAATTGAAATACAGCCTAAATGTCAGCTCTACAAACAGTTTTTGTACTAAGACTGCCTTAGTTAGAATGGCATTGAAAATACCAGCCTAAAGATTGTCAGTGCTGGTGCCTGAAACCAGTGTAACTATTAATGACGTTGCTGAAATGTCCTCATTACAAAATGTCAGGATGACTCTGCTTCAACTGTAAAGAAAAAAAATGATAACTGCAGGTTTGGTGGTGGTTGTAACCTGAGCTAGAACACAGCGAGGACAGGAGAGAAGAGAGCTACCCAGGAACTCTGCTGTGACTCACTCTGCTTTGCTTAACATGTTTTCTTTTTTTAATAGCCTTCATTTTTCAGGGGAAAAGTACTATTATTTAGGATTACCTTGAGCTCATTTTAAGGTATACACAAACATCCCTTATCCTAAAAAAAACCCAGAGCAGCCAAACACAGAAACAAACAACAAAATCCCCTACCCAAGCCTGTCAATTTTGTAAATGCTACTTTATGTTAAAACAAATGGTGATTTTGAACTTTCGCTTGGGCTTACCCACTCATTTCCTGCTCTTGGCCATTGTGATTGTGGTATTTAGTTCTGCAGAACCATGAGCCATTTAGATTGACTCTGCAGGTGGACAATATCTGGCAGCCGAGGACTGCAGGCGGCTTTAGGGAGTAACTATAACAACTAAGACACTTGTTGTAGGTGGTCTAAATATGGCTGCGTGTGTAAATAGGCATGGTGAGTCTTTGCTTAGTGAACATTTCCAAGCAAGTTATTTGTTAAATGAAGGATTTTGCAGACTGTCTGCAAGCGGATGAGAGATAAACTGGCCGTGCACAAGACATGTTCAGGCTTTGTGGTGACCAGGACTACAGTGTAAGATGCTGAGAGTGATGTGTAGATTTGACTATTTCATATGATCTTTATCTGCAGTGGGCATCTCCTCCATCTGTATAGGTGCACCAGTGTAAATTTTGGTGGTTGCAAACAGGAAGAAGCTATGCTGGCACGAATGACAGCCTACAACAGGTTTGCCCTCACTGGTGTGGCTACACAGGCAGTGAGAGCAAACTGAGATGAGTGATGCCCATGGCTAAGGCTCTAGAGAGGCAGGTAGAGGCACTTCTACTAAAATAGTAGCCTTGTCAGCACCCGTGGGCACCTGCTCACAGCAGCCCCGGGCACAGCACAAGCACTGGCTTTGTTTACCGAAAATGTCCAACATCACGTTAAGATTCTCCTTGAGGCAAATCCAGCTGAAGAAGCCCCTGGTCCAAGCCTGTGTCCTTCTGAGGCTGCAGCGCTCTGGCTGGTGCTGTCTGATGTTTGCAGGCTACGCTCGGCATCCAGCGCCTAATGGGGTTTGGCGAAAATAAATAAATAAAGGACCCCTCCCAGCCAGATGGTTTTTGTAAAAGCAGTCCTTCTGCAGGGCTGATTTAGAGCACAGGCACACAGCGGAAAGCGTAAGAGAGGAGCGGTGAATGAGAGGAAGTGATTTGAAAGGGGTGGGGGCTGGATCCCCACCAGCCAGCTGTGTCTCTGACACAGGGCCATTGCCTCACTCGCTTATACAATCTGAAGCGGGTTTTTTTTTCACTGTTACTGACATTTTTGCTATCACTTGGTGGTTTTCTCCATTGACTTTAACCATGCTTTCACCAGGCTATCAGCACAGATTCTGGTGGCTGACTAGATACCATCAATCCTGTTAGACTTTCCTGCTTGCGGTTTTCTAGGTGCAATTTAACATTCCACATTTTAAGAAGGCTGTGTTATATCAGTATTTGTCTTCTTTTCATGGTAGCATCACTAGGAAAACGTACTTCATTTGAATAGGATGATTGCAGTACCTGGTTCTATTTCTCCCTATGAAATGCATCTTTACTGCTGGGAATTGTTTTTCCTGTTTGAATGAAGAATAAAGTCAACAGCATGAATGGGCTGGAGGTGAGCTGGGTTCCTTTTCTTAAAGGACTCCTTTGCTTTCTTGTTTATAGAAAAGAAGAACATGAAGATTATGGAGATGGCAGGAGGAAAATGGAGTGGAAGTAGAGGAGGTGGAGTGCAGTAAGATGGATGGATGGAGGAGACAGAACAGGTGTCAAAACTACATTGAGCAGAGTTTAGCTGGGACAGAAATACAAAGCAACTGGTGAGACAGACTGTGGTAGCTTTCAGGAACCCCGCCTGATAAAATACAAAAATCATCAGCCAAGCATGTGTTTCAGCTTCTGTAGCCCAGTGCCTTTTTGAATCTAATCTGCATACTTAGTTTTAGTGAAGACTTAGCTACTGTGATTGTAAAGAAGAGCTTGAAGTCATAAACAGAGCAGAAATGCTGTAGCAATTTGCGCTTAAATTTGCAGAGGAAATCTGAATCCAGAAACACACGTTGCCAGGAGCGGACAAGACTGGTGCAGGCATTAGCACCATAAAGCACAGCCCTGTAACATAGGTTGAAGAATGCTATAAAGGAGAGGGATGAATTTGCACCTCTGTGCTGGCTACAAAAGGCTGAGGACACGCGGGATGTGCTGTGAACGTTCGCCTGAGGTGAAACCCAGGCGCGACCCGGGTGGGAAATTGAGACGAGGCACCGAGGGGAAGGGGCAGGATGGAGCCACGGGCGGGCGGTGGGTGCGGGCTTAAAGGCAGAGCAGGTGCCGGACTTTGTGAGGCTGTGTTGGGTGCGCTGGGTGAGGCAGGCAGAGCCGGGAGATGCCGACTGGGGCTGG
>JBCJKH010055419.1:0-19813 GCA_039877255.1 Loriculus beryllinus | reverse complement strand
TGTTAAGGAGGACTGTCCACCAGAAGACCCACCATAACCTTGTATGTGGGGTATGGCAGCATTCAAGATCCCTTGAGACTCCCGCTTGAGTCACAGTTACTGGGTATGTGCAATAACCTCCTCTCAGCCATCAACTTGCAGGCTGTAATTTGCGGGCAGCCCTACATTTATACATTCCTATTGCTACAGCTTGTGCTTCAATGTGTACGTTACCTATTAACTCCCTAGTGCTTGATTGCAGCTATAGGTTGCTCTCTAAATGGAAGTCTTGGATTAATTCAAGACTTTCTAAACTCATTTCTCCCTGAGGAAGTCACAACCACTTATTAACCCTGCTAACAACTCAATCAACTTTACTGTGTCTTAAGCAAATCTAACAGAGGAATGCAGAGGCAACTCTTTTAAAAGGCAGACAGAAGCAGCAAATGAAGAAACAGCTGTGTAGTTTTCAGATATATGTCTTTAGCTGTATGATTAGTGACCTCAACAAGGATAATTCAGATGAACAACTACGAGCAAGGATGTAAGCTCTTAGAATAAGAAAGTAAGGATCAAGCTGATTTATAGAAACTTACTGACCTGACACAGAACTGCATTCTTTCTCTCTACACTGACAATGCATTACAAGGAACTTCCCCATTTTTATTCACAAGGACATAGAGATTACAATACAGTTTGCAGGAGAGAATAACTAATTTTTAAGCAAAAATTAAAAGCAAAACACAGAATTACAAGGCCTGAAATAAGCGACAAGCACTGTCACTCACCACAGGGCAAACCTCAAGCATGGAAGCGCTCTAGGCTTGATGACACAGGTGAATGAAGCCCTCTAACCAGTCTCTTGCCCCTTGCTCACAGCTGTGACACTGCTGGAGAGGCCTCCAGGGCAGCCGTGCCCCACACCTGAATCCATACAGCTGCAAGACGTTATTTGGAAAGGCAGAGCGTGTACATGGAAGCCACCAACTGAAACCCACCAAAATCAGTCCACCCAAGCTACAAAACCAGTAAGTTTTATCATACAAAGTTACTGCTTGTCTGGCCTAGAATCAGAGGAACAACCTAGACTGAAAGGGTCTTTAAAGACACCACTAATGCATCTGCAAACACCCACTGTTCTTCCCCTCACACTAACCCAGTTTCCTAAACCTTTAAAGACCCAAACTGCATGCTCAAGAACTCCTCTATTTAATGTTACATGGTCAGTGGATGTGGACAAACCAGAGCAACATAACTGTGCGATAAAGTGGTAATGAATGCAGAAACCACCCAAAGCTGAAAGGCTGAAAAGCACAAAGCATTAACGATCCCATTTAGATGCTATTAGAAAACTGCTCTGTTAAGATAAACCACATTTAAAGTACAAACCTAGCACCTGCACACACACAAAAAGAAGCAGGAAGAAAACAGAGATACAATAGATACTAAAAAATGCTTGTTTCTTAGGTGTGTGTAAACCCCAGATAGGTTTGGTTTGGGCTTCTTTTTTATAGGGGCTACTGATTTCTCAGCACACTATGCAAATACTGGACAACAAGTCACATTCCTTTGACAACTTAGCTGTTCAGAAACTGTTTGCTAAGAAGATAATAATCTGTTGTCTGCAGAAAGCATGAGCATACACACATGCACTTGATTTATGTGCTTATCTACCACAAGCAGCCCATCACATCACACCCCACCTCACTGGTTTAGTGTGAGGTGTCCCTGCCTTTGGCAGGGCGGCTGGAACTGGATGATCTTAAGGTCCTTTCCAACCCTATCTGTTCTATGGTTCTATAATTACCACTCAGTTACAAGAGTAACCCTCCGTTCAACCCACATCCCACTGCGGACACCAGCAAGAAACAAGGCTCTTGGTCACCCTGAATGGTTCTAACCTGGAACTCTGACATTTCTTTTGTTTAGAGAACAAAGATGCTTTCAACCCTTGGCCTTCCAGTCTGAGCTGCAGCTTGGAGGCCCTCCGTACGCAGTAGTTAGTCATGTTGGTGGCTCCAACCCCTTGGTCCATGGGGCCAGCACAGCCCTTGGGACACGCCACGTACGCGCACCCCTCCCGCACACACACACACACACTTCAGGCCGTTTGCTGCCGGGCAGCAGCACCGAACAGACACCCAGGTGGCAAAGCTGTTCCCCCACCCCTCGCTTCGGGGCACAGACAAGAGCAGGGTGCGCGGCACCGGCCTGCGCCGCTCTCCTGGGCACGGGGTACCCCCGAACCACCACCGGCACCGGGGTCCGGAGGGCGGGCAGCGCTCGGAGCCTGAACCGCAGCGGCTGTGGGGATGCGGCACCACCGGGGGACACGGCCCCGCTGACGGCGGGCCCGGTGCTGGGAGCGGGCCCGGAAGAGGAGGGTCCGCGAACGGGGTCACTCACTCGGTGATCTTGGGGTCGAGGTTACCGATCCAGAGGCGGTGCCCGTCCTGCAGGGCGCCCTCGGACAGGATGGAGGCGTTCTCCAGCGGCAGCGCCTGGCGGCCCGGCTCCATGGCTCTGAGGAGGGCACCGGTGAGGGCTGGGCGGGCGGGCGGGGGCCGCGGCGCTGGGGTCAGGTAGGGCCGGGCCCGCACTCACCATGACACCGCGCGGGCCGCGCCGTCCTCACCTAGGCCTCGCCCCGCCCTTGGCGACGACTTGTGACGTACAGACGCGGAGCGATGACGTTGATGGAACGCAAAGAGCGGCACGACGGTGAGCGGGGCGGCGGGCGGGCACCGTCACCCCTCCTGCCTCGCGCCCTCCGCCGCCGGTCCCGGCCCCGGTGCACGGCGGGAGAGGCGGGGCCCCGGCCGGTGTCCGCGGGGCATCCGGGGAGCGCGCGGGGGGGGCGGGGCCTGTGCCCCCTGAGGAGAGGGAGGCAGAGGGGGCGTGGCCAGGAGAGGGGTGACGGGGCCTTGTAAAGAGGCGGGGCATGGCGGTGGGCGGGGCATGGCGGTGGGCGGGGCCTGCGTACACGTGTACCAGAGCGGGGAGCGCCGTGTGCAGGGCCGAGGCGCAGCAGTTGTCCCCCGGGGCCGGTCTCTCCCGTAGCCGGCAGTGGTGATGCCCTGGCTCCTGCAGCCATCGCAGCCTTGTGCGGCAGGGACTGAGCGTAACGTTTGTTTCTGCAGCTCCGAACCACTGTGCTGGAATAAAGCTGGGGGAGCTCAGCGGGGTTTGGGGCCTCAGACCACGAGTGGCAGAAATTACCAGTTCTGTTCAGCTGATGTGTGAATACCAGCTTCCCTCATGAATTGTTCCTGCTCGTTCACCTGCTTGTGAATGCTCCATCCCTGGCAGTGTTCAAGGCCAGGTTGGACAAAGCCTTGTGTGGCACGGTTTAGTGTGAGATGACCCTGCCTTTGGCAGAGGGGTTGGAACTTGATGATCTTAAGGTCCTTTCCAACCCTAATTATTCTGTGATTCTGTTAACAGAGCCTGTGCCACAAGCCCCTCTGGAAGGGTGTGCAGATGCATTCCCATGCAGCCCCTTCCACTGAATTTGCCTGCAGATCACTGCAGAACACTCATAGGGCTCAACTTCCACCTTGCACTGATAGGTACAACTAAGACCTAAATCCATTTCTTAGCACTTGGACCACCTGCCTCTTCTCTTTTCCAGGAGGGTTAGAGAGACACTGTAGACAATGGCCATGGCACTAAGATGCTTCTGGCATCTGCCTTCCCTGCTTTATCGCTCCTCATTCGCAGTGAGACGGGGGCTGCCACAGGCTCCCATGGGTTGCCAGTCCTTGCTCCTGGATGGCTGCAGGCAGTGTGTCCATCAGGTGCTGCTGACCAGACAGCTAGCTACCAAGAAAGGTAATGGGTTTCCTACTGTTTGCAGCCCCTTGGTATGTTGGCAGAATTTACTTTTCTGTCCCCTTTATCTCATGCACAAGTATTGATCTGACTTAGGCAGAACACAGCTCTGGAAGAGCTGGTTTGCCTCATGGTATTGCAGTGCATGGGAAATGTTGGCCCTTCCCTGGAGAGAGCAGCTGCTGCTGTGCTGGGGCAGTGGGTATCAATCATCACAGTCCAGGCAGGAGTCAGTGCACACAGTGTAACCAACAGATACATTTTGTGCTTAAGTGCTGGGCTATTTACTCATTAAAAAATATGGCTATTTTGGTTTATCTTGGACTCAATTTTGAATCTAACAGGGGGTTGGTTAACATCTTTCTGGTTTAAAATGCAACTTAACTGTTGTCAGAAATAGAACTTAATTTTTTGTATAATCTGCAGCTAAAGGTAAAGGGCAGAGTCAAGCCAAAGTGAATATCAGTGCTGCCCTAGTTGAGGATATTATCAATTTGGAGGAAACCAATGAAGACATGCAGGCGGTGGTAGAAGCACTGAAAGAAGACTTAAGCAGAAATCTCAGTGTTAGAACCTCACCAGGTTGGTAATCTTCTTGCATGGTGCTTTATTGCCTGTAAAGACAGGTACCTTTTCTAGTAATGAAAAACCCTGATTTTTTCCAAATCTATTTTCTTTTTATTAGGTTATTCACTGGGCACTCAATTACTCCAACTTTGATGTGCCCCAGCTAAAGGTTTTCTTCACCCTGAGCTTGACCAGGAAGAATCCATTTTTGTTAATAGCTTCCTGGAAATAGCTTTTCTAAGTGGGAGATGTCAAAAGTGTCTAGCTGAACCGTTTGCAGATGTGATGAAGAAGCAGGTTGTCAGCTAATGGTGCAGTAGGGCAGGAAAAATCCAATTGCCATTAAATTAGCCTTTTGGAAACTGCCATCAGGCTGGTGTCTGGCATATACAAACTTCTTTTTGCTGTGCATCTTTGTGCTTCGTGACCTTCACAAGCCTTGTTCATTTAATAAGGTTTGTATTTTAGGAAGAAATGTGAATATATTTGACTAAGCTGCAGTTACTATAACACTTTGAACATACGTATTTGTAAGTAGTATCAAGTTTCAAGGATAAAATTTAACATTAAACAATGACCAAGCTTGAATCATTCACCACTCCAGTTCTGGCAGGGGAACATCAGTCTTTAATGGAGTTGGAAAGCATAGCTCAGGTTCTTAACTATTTATTTTAACCATAGGTATGTTTTTTAATTGCATTGATAAAGTACCTCTTGTCCCCTGTGCCTTTTGGCCTGTTAACATTTTGCAGCAGAAACAAGAGAGCAGATTAAGAGTAGCTCAGGGAGAAACCGAATACTTTAAATTAGGCCACGTACAACACCTCCTCTTGGGACTTGGAGGGGGGGAAAAAAATGAGGGGTTGAATTAAAGACAATACTGCTAAATTAAAGACAATACTCTTGATTTGTATAACAACAGTTTGATTTTCTTTAAGCTCTAGGAATTAAAAAATAATGATTTCCTTTTAATTCTTAACAATCCTGCTTAGTTTTCCTATTTAGTAAGAAAAACAAACACAAGTTTTGTTTTCATGTTTTTGTGCTTTAGAGCGGAGTTGAAATATTTAGGTTGCAAATACCACTGGGGATGCAGGAACACAAACAGCATCTGAAGTCTGAATAAACGGGTTATTTTCCCTTTGTAACATCTATATTTTGCATAGCATAAGGGAAGTGGGATACTGTGCACACGTTTTTCTTCAACTTTGCTGTATCACACTGAAACCCCCCTGTGTTTGCTTCTTTTGAGGGGCCCTCGATCACATCATCGTGATGACAAAAGATGGGAAGTTTCCGCTGAACCAGCTGGGGCAGATCTCCCTGAAGTCACCGCAGCTCATTGTAGTGAACATGGCCAGTTTTCCAGAGGTAAGGGCACATCACCGAAGGCATTGCAAGTGGAGATCATTACCACGGGAGCAAACAGGTTGATGCTGAGCATCCCCTGCAGATGCTCACATCCCCTGCAGAGGCTCACACAGGCAGTGCTGGGCAGCCGTGCAGATAGGAGCAGTAAGGAACACAAGGTTAGCTATTCATCCTGCTCCAGGTCTGGAGCTTTGCCAAAGCTTATCTCTATTTATTTTCCAAAGGCTTTCCCCAATTAATTAAGTCAGCAAAGTCTCAGAGGAGGTCAGTGTAAAGCACTTGATGCCTAAGTGTTTCTTAAAGTGCATCCAGCATGTATAATGGCTTTGAAGAAGGGAGGGTCCTCATCAACGAGTGCACCGAGGTCCCTTGGAGTGCCAGAGCTGAGAGAGCCAGAGAAGTCACTGCATGATTATAGCCCATGTCCAAGCAGGAGTTCAGGCTGAGAAATGGGCATGTGAGACATTAAATAGCTCACTGTATAGCATTGTCTGCATTGGCTGTCTAAGCCAAAGGACAATTTTTCATTGGAGCTGGAGCTTGAACTATTTCTCTCAATGCAGTTAGTTTATACCATAACTGTTCCATGGATAGATTGAACTCTTTAAAACCATTACAGATAATTTACTTGATGTCATTATTTACAACATATTGTCAGTACTTCATGGCATTGAAAGCAAATAAAAATGCCTGAAGAGTCTGGAAAAGAAAATAATCGCAGAAAAGGACTTTCAGGGCCAAATTCTGTTTGCCTGGGAGTTATAAAACCAAACAAGACTTTTTTTTAAGCCTGGCTATTTATTTCATGGGCTGCAAATTGATGGAGCAATATTGAAGGAGACAGAGGAAGGGGAAAATACTGCAATCTGTATGTTAAACAACACAGCTTTTACTGAGCATTTCCTTCCTACAGAGCAAGCACTGTCCATAGAATAACACATTTACATTCCTAATGTGCTGAGATCATCTTGGTTACGTTTTCTCTGCCCTTGTTGTGTTCTATAGGTCATCAGTTAGGCCTTACAGAACACTAGCATTCATTTGATTCAGTGATGGCACGCATCGGAGACCTAAGCAGATATGCCAAGCTTAACTTTGTGCCTCAGTTGACAAAAGCTGAACTGATAAGTACATAATAACCATAAATACAGTCTCCTGTAGCAGCTTGGAGCTAAAGTGAATGATGGGAAGGAGTATCAAAAATAGCAGTGTGCCTTGTAGGAAATACCACATGAATATAGGCTCACTCGGTGTTGTTACTGACAATGGCAAGAAGGAAGCAACCTGGCAGAGTGCTGCTCCTTGCAAAGCTCTGATTTAACCATTAAACCTGTCACTTTGTAAAGGTACACCAGGGCCCTGGGATGGGGAAGGAAGCCTCTTAATCACTTTGCAGCTACCCCATTGCAGCACCCCTGTTTTGAGCAGAGCAGAATAGTCAGCCAGTGGTGGTAGAGTTTGGAGAAGTTAATCCCAAGTAATAAGCTGCAAGATAAACATAGAGCTGGGCTCAGGCACTATTTCTCAGCCAACTACTATTGGCCTGATGTGATGTGGGCAGGCTGTAGTGCTGAAGTGGTTAAGTTGCTGTGTAATTTCTAGTGGGAAACATTCAACTGGAATTTCTAAAAGCTCAGAATCTTTCATCTCCTTCGCCACAGTCAGGCGACGTCTTGGGATTTTATTGCGGTTTCACTCTGCGTTGCCTCAAACCATTCAAATAGTTTCAAAGAAGCCAAACAGTTTTCTTTTGTTGTTGCTTCCCTTCCCCTCTTCCCCCCTTTGTGCCCCCCTACCCCGATACCGAGCGCAGCCATAGTTTCCCATTCGGTTTGATCAAAGCTCTCTGCACCAATGTAACTTCCTGATCTTACTGGTAACAGAAGTAAATGTTTCCATGTTCCATGGAGATGGATTGCCAACTATTGACAGAGTTCTGGCATATGGGAGTGATTATTTCCTAATTCCCTTTACCTTTTGATCTGTTTTACAGAGCACAGCTGCAGCTACGAAGGCTATAAGGGAGAGCGGCATGAACCTGAACCCAGAAGTGGATGGGACAATAATCCGGGTGCCAGTTCCTAAGTGAGTATTGATGGCTGCCCGAGTTCATCATTATGCAAGATAACACAGTGGGTTGCAGTGAGTGCCCTTCACTCACTGGGAAGCATGCACCATTGCTGCAATGTCATGATGCAGCTGCTTTCCAAGGAGCTGTATTTCAGGTTCAGAAAAAAAATCTGAGCCTCTAAAAAATGTCTGGAGGAAGCTCTTCCAAGTGTCTGAGCTCTAAGTCAGTTTGGCATCTAATGGTTGGTCTTATTGTTCTTTATCTTCCCCCTGCAGAGGAGACTTGGTCTTAGCTGACTGCAGCACTTTCCAAGAGACAGCCAAAGGCTTTTGGAGCTGTATTGCTTTGAGTCAGGGGCTGATTCTTTGCTGCCCTGCTGTAAATTCCTTGAATTGCACCAGCATAGAATAGCATCAGCACTAGTGTGAACCAGCAGTGTTAGGGGCGAATAGCACCTTGCTGTAGAAAACACTAAAATGTGGTGTTGAAAGAAAGGAGGGGGAAATTTATAGCTTTGACTAAAGAATCCAGTCCCTCTTCTCATGTAATACATGTTGTGTGGAAGTTTTGGAATAGAGCTGCTAGAAGAGCAGGCTGCTCCTGGCTGAGGCATAAGCATCGCTTCCCTCACCCATCACAGGAGTGTCCCAGCCCTTGGACAAAGCAGGAGGTGCTACTGCATCAGTGCTTCAGTTTGGATCAGGAGAGTGCTTTTGAAGCAATCCTGATGATCCCTGCTCAGTGTGCTTTGGGCTGCAGCACGCGGGGGGCTCCCCCTGCGAACAGGATTCCTTTCACATGAGGTACCTCATCATACTAGAGAGGTACCTTCTGGGAGCTCAGCGAGTGCTCCCCCACTGCACACGTGTGTTTGGTCCCTGGGACCAGGCTGGACCTCCCAGCAGCGATGCTCCTACTGCTGCACAACTGGTCTGCATAGACACAGCGTGTGAGATGGGCAAGACTGGGTGGTGTAGGGATAATTCATGAGTTCCTGTGGCTGCTTACACCCTGCAGCCATCTAAATGCCCTGGGTGGGTGTACATGATCTCACACCCTGGGGTTACACAGTGCTGGTCCCACAAAAGGTGAAGACAGCTCCCTACACTGCCCGTGCATGCAAACCCTTTGCACGTGCACTGTGTTTTACAAGCAGGTGACTTCTCAGTGAGGATGAGCCAAGTATTCCTCGTGCTTTACATCTACTTTTAAAATTCTATGGAATGTTTTTTTCCCTAGCATTTTGATCAGAGAAGTCTAATTGCAGCTTTCCGTTGCTGTCGGTGAGAGGGAATGACATTATCATTCTATTTGCTGATTTTCTTTTCCCTGTGCTCCCTGCCCTTCCCCCATTCCTCAGGAGAGGAGGAGGAGGGCACCATTATCTTCATAATTGCTGAGGCTCCCGGGTTGCTGCACAGTGGTTTGATTGTTAATGGGCACTTGGGTCATCCTTGAATAGGAATTGCAGGGGAGGAAACTCCAAAACTGAAAATCCCAATCTTTAAAAAGATATTGGTTTTTAAACAAATCTGTCACTGCCTTTTGCGGTGCTGCAGAGCTAAAATGAGTCTTCTCTCTCCAGGGAAGATGTGCCTGGTGTGCTCCCCTATTCCTCTGGTGTGTAGTGGGTGCAGGTCCTGGCCCCTTTCTCCCTGGCTGGTTGGTATCCCAGTGAGTCCTAAGTTAAATAGGTTTATAGCCTGGGAGATGTGCCCTGCCATCCAGTTTGCTCTTTAGTACCATGACTGGGTCTTTCAGGGTTTCAACCACTTATCAAAAGACCTTTTCAACCTTAAAACCTTCTAATGCACAGGAAGGGTAGAAATAATCAAATTCTATTCAAGGCCTCTCTAATACTGTATCGCTGAGTGACTGTCTTAAACTCTCTAAGTTTTCCATTTTCCCAACTCTTCTTTAGATAAGACAAATGCTGAGAGATTGCCCAAATGATGGCAGGTGTGAAAAATGAGCAAGCAGATCAGAAGAGACAATAGAGATAAGGTTGTTTCTGCAGAAATCTGTTCTTTCATGAGGGGAGGCACAATAAAAGTAAAATCAAAACTGACCTGTTATTAAACACACTTTTTAGTTTGCTCTATCAGCTGGACATGTGTCATTGTGCCTTATGCAGATCCAGCTTCAGCGCTCGTGCCCCTTTCAACTGAGTATTTTAAGATGGAGTTTACTTTTCAGTATTTATTCTATGAGTTTAGCTTTTGCATTGCAGTTGTAGCAGAAAAAATACACTCGTTCCATTGGTGTTTACTTCTGCTGCCTGCTCGGATCCCCTGTGCTCCCTGAGGCATTCTCCTGTTTGTGTTGCTAGCACCGCACAGGCAATATTTATTTGTGTAAAAAGTATTCTCTGAGGGCTTTAAAAGGGGAAAAAAAAAAAGAGAAAGAAAAGCAGCCATGGGAACATTCGTATTGGTTGCTCTCTTGGCCGAATTTGACCTGACCTTGTGTCTTTTATGGTGGTGCCTCATTTTTAGATTCATCTTTTTTGGACCCATTGTGTTACACTGGATATTGTTTGTAAATCAGTCATATTTTTACACATGCTTTACTGAAAGCCAGATGACTCTTTTGAAAGTTTAATGACTCATTGTGAGCTTTTCTCCTTTCCCTTTGCCCTTTAAGAAATATGCAAAGATACCTATGACAGGAAGAAAAGACTCCAAGAAACCCCCTCCTTTGAAAGTGCCCAAAGCTGTTTCTGCGCTGTGTTGCTCTGGATCACTCATCATCAGAAGCCTCTTGCAATTGCTTTTTGTTGAGCAATATACATTGCACCCTATGTTTATCTGCAATTATGCATGCAGAGTATTTAGTTAAGCCTACTTTCCTTTAACTGATCCCTCTCTTCACAGGAAATTCCTAGCATTTGAGATACAGAAATTACTCTTACCGCAGAAGCGTCTTGCGTTGGAAACGTGACCTATGTTGTGCTCGCTGTGGGTCTGCTTCTGCTGTACGAGAGGAGCATCCAGGGGTTGCAGTGCTTAAACCACTGATCACTGGGGAAGCAGAAGAAGAGATGTTACCCAAGGGGTTGTGTGCGTTTCTGAACACCCTAGTGTGTCAGGCACCAGCCTCCATCCTGAGTCAAAGGGCAGGGCTATCCCTGAGGGAATGGCAGGATTTGAGCTCACTGCTTCTTGCACAGCAGGGGAGAGCAGAAGGGTGAACAGACAAGGACCTTCTTCCTGTTCCCCACTTCTGTCACCCTTCTCCAGGTTCACTTTATGCTTTTTTTGGTTTTAAAGAGGGGGTAGGGACAATGGTTACTAGATAGAAAAGAAAACATATCTAAGAACAGCTTAAAAGTCCCAGATCTGGGGGCAGGATTAAACAGCTGTCCTTAGAAACCATGGGCCTGGCTCGTGTTGATGGATTCCTTAACCAGAAACAGCATCTGCTTGAAAAAGTGTCCATTTCTGGCATTGTAGGTAGCATTGCTGAGAATTTACACACAGTCTGGCTGGAACATAAAACCCACTGAGAAACTCCACGGCACTGCGCAGTGATAAAAAGAAATTGGTGTTAATAAAGACAGACAAGGAGGCATGAAAGCTGTGACCCCGTGCCAAGAAGCATAGGAAATCTGGCAGTGCTGCATAAACAAAAACATTTCCTTAAGGGCTCTGCAGCCCCAAGCAGGCGAGTGATACCCTCGGCACAACTCGGAGTAGCCGAGCAGGAGCAGGGAGGCGAATAGCTGTCAGCGAGCTGGGTCTCCCCAGCCCTGCTGCAGCCTGGCTTGCCTCGCCACCCAGATGGAGATGGGAATTCCAGCTCCCTCCTCCCAAGATTAACAGCCAGGATTGACTCCCTACTCCCCTACAAAGCTGCCTGAGAACCTGACCTCACCCAGACCCCTGTTTGTGATCCAGCTTTGCTGGTTCTGCATGCACTGCACGACCTCCGGCTGGGGAGATTGAACACGAGAAGCCCTAAAGGCATTGATGTTGGGATGTGGAGGAAACGACGAGTAATCCCACTCACTTTAATTGGGTGTTTGGTCCAGCTTGGAGCCTGCACTGTCCAGAAGCTCTTGCCGTGTGTGAAATCCACTGCCCATCTCCTCCTGGGGCAGGGAGCAGGCTGGCCTGGGGGTGCCCGTGGATGAGGACAGGGTGCCTGCAAGGGAAAGCCATGGATGCCAGGGCTGGGTCGCTGCTCTCCATGTCTGTCAGCTTTCCCAGTGATTCCAAATCTCCGTTATTACTCATCACTTCTGGGAAGCCTATTCCCTCTTGCACCATGAAATGATGATAAACTGGCACGAGGCCAGTGCCTCTGCAGACATCTGCTGCGAGCAACCTGGGAAGGTATCAGCATGTGCGTCACTCGCTGGGCTCAGCACAAGCTTGGGAAGGGCTGAGGGTCTGACTGTGCCCCAGCAGCCTCCCTGTAACACCCCCCCCGTGCATGGGCAGAGCTGCTGCTGCCCGGGGAGCCCTCACCCCATGCTTCCTGAGCTCGGTGCAGGAAGAGCCTTGGCCTCAGTGTTTTGGTGACCCAGGGCTGCTGCAGCCGATCTCTAAATACTCCTGTGAAATGTTTATTTTGCAATAGCTGCTGTGAGCAGATGGGTGCTCTCCTGCTCGCCAGCCTTGGGGGGAGCACAGGGGTTTCATACTTGAGGGGGTCTGAGAGCTCCAATAGCCATGATATTGATTAAAGTATTATTGTTAAGTTCTAACAGTTGATGTCGACAGTGATGAGCTGGAGGTGCTGGAGCGTTAACCAGAGCTGAGGTGATGCCGCAGCCATTCCCTGTGCCTTATTCAGATGGCCAGGCTCCCTCATCACCTTGGTTTGGGATGGGAATCTGAGGGTTTTCTTGTGACACCACAGGAGTAACTGGACCCATGTTAGGGGGAAGGTGGAGCTGAAGTTCTCCTGGGGTGAATTACCTGTGGCTAGCCATGTGTAGCATTATCCTCCTGTCAAAGCATTGTCTTGGTGGAAAAGCCCAGTTGTGATGAGCTGTGCTAAAGCTGAGTGAAACATAAGCTCTGTAGCTTCCAGATACATAATTCAAGCTCTTTGGCTGCAGGGAGACAATACCAAGAGTTTCAGGAAGGGACAGAGGTTTCCTCCCAGCTTTGCAGGATTATGCTTTTCAGCTCCATCTCTCAGGTCTGGAGCTGGATTTCCCCCTCTTTCCCACAGATGCTTTGGCAGCAGAAAAAAGGAAACTCTGAACGTTTCAGCATAAATTTCAAGCACTGCAGTGACAACTGTAAACCAAGTAAGATCCAGTCCAAGTTCATCAGCTTAGGGCTGTGCTGGGAACTTTCCATGCTAGACTCAAGACTTGGTTCACTGGGGTGTGCTGCCTTGGTGATGCTGTGCAGAGGTGGCTCAGGTGGACCCAAGCAGGATAAAAACATGCCTGGAGCTGTTAAATCCCTCTGAGATACAGAGCTCTGTGATAACACAGGCAGCTTTTAGGTGTCCCTGTGCTGCAGCAGGGATGATCACTGCTTTTACCCAAAGTCCACTGCAGAAAATGACTCTGACTGTGCCACACATGACACTGTTTTTCCTTTTGGTGTTCTTTCCCCTCTCCTTGCTTCTAGGGTAACCAGAGAGCACAGGGAGAGCCTGGCCAAGCTTGCCAAGCAGTCTACCAACAAGTCCAAAGAGGCCCTGAGAAAGGTGCGAAGCAAAAGCATCAACCAGATAAAGAAGAGCAAGAGCAAAGTGTCTGAAGATACCATCTGGCTGCTGGAAAAACAGGTAATGCTTTCTTTTCTTCTGCCACATCATGATGTCTCACAGCTCTGGTGTGTTGATGCCAGCCCTTTGCTGATAGATCTCCAGCACTGAGAACCCAGCTGGAGAATGGGTGGCCTGGGGCTGGATATTTTGAGTCAGCAATGGCTGTTCTATTTGCTTTTTCTTTATGAGATTTGGGGCTTCAATCTCAAAGCCAGATTTATGATACGAACCACTGTAAACTGACACGGGGGAAAAAACGTTCCTCCAAAGCTTTCAGACTTACAGGGCTTGTTGCACAAAGCAGCTGAACTCGGGGAGCAAAACGACCTACATCTATAGCCTTACCACCATTTACACAGGGCCTGGCCACTGCAAAACAGCTGGTGTTAATGAGGATTGCTCCAGTTTGTTATTAATGAAAAGGCTAGCAAGATTATCTCTGTTAGGAGTTTTTGGCTCCAATTCAGGGAAATACTTAAGCACATGCCTAATTCCCTAAGAGCAGATGTCACTAAAGTCAATTACTTGGGCATAAACTCAGGCGCAAGCCTAAATGTTTTGCTGAATTGATGCCTCTGAAGGCAGGCCATTACTTTTTAGCTGTTTGTTTATTAACAGCTAAAGTTAGATACATTGCAAATGCTTTGGGACAGTTCTCTGTGTGCTCACAAAAATAAACATTGATATACAGAGCGTTTGTGCAAGCAGGAAAAATGGCCATGCTATTGTAACTGAATCCTGTTGGGAAGCTGCTATCCCAGAGCAGACAGATGGTTTCTGCATTTGTGGAGGTATCGGCTCAAGTCTAGTTTTTGCTTGTACCCAAATTCTTCAGTGTGAGGAAAGGTCATCATCATGTAGAGAGTGCATCCTAATCAGTCCTGGAAAACCAGTGCATAACCCCCGATGTGCTCCAGCCCTTACCTGTGCTCACTCAAATGAGCACATGCACATTTTGGTCCCATTTCCATGCCTGCCACATCCATCCTGTGCTTCCAGAGTCCTGCTTCCTGGGCAGTGCTTCAACAATCACCATTTTATTTATTTTCATAAGAAATAAACAGTTCAGTTACTTGATGTGTGAATTCTTAGCACGTACCGAGGCTGTGCTCCTGCTGTTACCTGGTTTGTTCTAACAGTGGAGAGGTTGCAGGAGGTAACAAGGTAAACCCTCTCTTTGGTGCCAACACCAGCAGGTCTCTAACTCTGCCTTCCCTAAAGTCCCTCTGTTAAATAAGGACCAAGTCACTTGTGAAGCTCAGCCAGGAGTTGGTGTGTGTCTCTTTTCAAAGCCCTTGACCAGTCCTGTTCTCACTGTACAGATACAACACTGGCACAGAATCACTGAGGGCTGGTAGGAGCCTCCACTAAGAGCCAGTTATTGCGCCAGCACCATTTGGGTTTTACTAGGACTTTAGGCTTTGTTTGATGAGGCAATTCCTTCCCTCCTTTCGCTTTAAACTCCTACCTAGCACACAGCTCTGACTTGTACCATGTTGTCACAGATCCAGCAAATGGCAGACAGCGCTGCAGCGGAGATGGACAAGCTGCTGGCAGCAAAGACCAAGGAGCTGCTTGGATAAGCATCATCCAGATGGACACACTCCCCCCTCGAGTAAGACTGGACTGCCACAAACCCCAATGACCATCCTTGCCCAGAGCAATGGGCAGGGGCAGCTCTGCCAGACCTTCAGAACAGCTCTGTGCTGGGGTCCCTCCACCTTGTGTTATAGTGGAGGGAGGGGGGATCTCTCCTCACTGTTCTTCATCACAGTGGCAACAGAATTGAGCGAACTAAGATTAAAATAAAACAACAGGGAGGAAGAGTGGAGACTGCTGGAAAGGGCTCACACATGGGAGATGGTGCACAGGAGGAGCAGCTGCCCTGCTCACCGTGTGCACCAGCCCATTTGAATCCCAGCACCTCGCAGAAGCCAGGACCACTGCAGGAGGAGCCTGTGCTCTCCTGCTGTGAACCTTGGCATTTGTTTTTTTTGCTTAAAATAAAGTTAAAATGAGGTGTGGAGGAGCAGCCTTGGAGGAGTTCCTGGCTGGTTTGTCCCCTTGGGTTCATGCATCCCAAAAGACGTGTTTGCCCATTGCAGTGGCCAGCAGTCATCTGCAGCCTGGCTCTGGAAAGGCAAGAGGAGCTTGGCACCAACTGGTGCAGGGCGGGCAAGGGAAACAGGCTTTGCATTCCCCATGGCTTTGTGAGTAGGGAACTGGAGCCAGTGCTGTCAGTGTTACCAAGACCAAGAAGACCAAAAACCAACACAAGAACTTTCCAAAATCAGCATCTGCTATCCCTGACCAGTTACGGACCACCCGTGCCAGCCACTAGTACCACATTTAAGGGGGTGGAAGAGGTAGAAGCAGAGCAGGTTTCTGAGCACATCGTGCATCTCAACTCACCACCAGCAGGTACTTGCCAGCAGCAGCAAACAGCACCTCATGGAGAGGAGGGAGGGTGGTGGCCAGCCCATAGCCCTGTTCCCAAGGCATTTGGGTTCAAAGAGCACCAAGTTCTCTGCAGTCCTTAAATAAACAATTCTCAATCCGTTAGTTTGTGTGCAGCGGGGAGGGGAAGGAGGATGAAGGATTTGCTCTACAAGGGCCCCACACATCAACAATTTCTCTCCTTTGTGTATTTTGGCTAAAGTGCTCACCATGATAAATGAAGGCAGGCAAATGGTGAGCCCAGGGCGCTTGCATGGCTAGGCACATTGCTCTCAGCCCAAATCTGGATTGCTTTTGACATTTATCAACCAGGCTTTTTGTGCTGTTGCTGTAGCCTCAGCATCCAGCCTGAGCCTGAAGGGTTTCCTGGTACCTGCCCTGGAGCAGCAGCTGCTGACCTGGGTGTTTCTCTAAGCCAGGGCAGGTGGAGAAGCTGCTGCTGGTACTCCCCATAAGGCTGCTTCAGCCTCTTCCCATTCTCTTAAGGGTTTAAAGGTGATGGCAATGGGATGATGGAGGGGTGGGAGAGTGGATGCAGGCGATGGAGCTGCAGAGTGACTGCACAGATTAATGTCCTAAGTATTCACTGCTATTCCTGACCCTTTACTCCACCTCACATAAATTAAAACTGAGCAGTAAGATGGCATCAGGACTGAGATGAGGATGAAGCTGCCCATCCCCAGTGAAGCCATGCCCTGTGCTTTTAGGACGTACCAGGAGGGGATCTGGTGCTGGTCACACTGGCAAGGCAAAACTAGGTGCAAAAATAGCTTTTAAATGTGAAGAAAGGCAGAGACCTGTTCTCTGAGTGGCTGCAGCCAACCACTCCATGGTAGAGGAGGGCTGGGGAGTCCATTCACCTGCATCCTCACCCCCTATACTCTGCATCAACCAGGAGCAGCTACAGTGCCTGCAAATGCTGCTCTGACCCCAATACCAGTGATGCAGCACAAGCAGCACATGAGCCTGCAGAGCTGTATGATCACAGCCCATCCTGCTTACTGTGGGACCTTGCACCACAGGACTAGCATCTTCCTTGCACAGAGGACTGCAGCAGCACCCACAGCACACTGACCCTGGAGACCACCCCCTGCCTGCCATGGGACACTGTAACACCCCCCCAGGAGAAGAGCAGACAGACACTCACTGTGACTGCAGACAGCTGGCACACAGGGTGGCTCTGGACAGGTCCCACGTTCCCTTTGCTGCACAAATCACCTGCTGCTCCATGCCAAGAGCTACAGCACGAGGCCTGCCTGCTCCAAACACTTCCTCCATCAGCATCAGCAAGAACCTCTCACTTGGTTCCAGCCTGGATCACACCCAGAGCTGATAAGAAGCTGCAGCTGATGCTGTTGGCGGGTGGGAAGGAGTTCCAGCTGTGCTGAATAGCCCAGGAGAGAAAGGGACCATGGGCCAGAAAATGGTTGGGCTGGTTATAACATGGATTTGATGTCAGTGATGCTGCTTTGGCCACCAAATGGTTTGGCCTCAGCAGTAAATGCCTCTGGATGGTGCAGGGCAGGGCAGAGGGCCACAGCCAGAACCTCTGGAGCTGTGCCCTGGGCTCTCCACATACTGCTGTGCTCACCAGGACCACTTTTCCATCAGCACATGCAGATTTAGGGCACCAGCAGATCCCACATGGCAAGTGCTGCCATGGGCTTATGGGTTGGTGGTCCCTAAGGGGATCGCATCCTGTCACAAGCGGTACCCTTGTTCACATTCCCACTCATCGCATCGCAGGCAGAGACCTGCATCCTCCCCAGGGCTGCCTAAACATGTGCACTCAGCTCCACCAGGACACTTGGGTTGGTTCCGAGCAGCTGAACCAGGGCAGATGCACCAAGGGGGTGGTGGCAGGGATCGGGGCGGACAGGGACCAACCTCCTGCCACCTCCCAAACCGAGCCCCGCAGCCGTGTGGAAACGTGAAGCGGAGGCAAAAGGAAGGAAAAACTCCAAGGAAGCTGGAAGCTCTCGACATAGTTAAAAACCAACATTGCTCTTCAAAATAGATGTGATTGCGCTCCTTGTGAGTCATCGAGCAGAGACACCAAGATTGCTTTGTGCCAGGGACGAGCCCGGGCGCTGATTGTGTGCCGCCCGGATTTGTATAAAACAGACCATGGATGGCATGTCAGAGTTTACAGCTCGCATACATTTTCAACAGTGAGCTTTGCAAAATGTATCAATGTAATCTCTGCCTCCTATATTCCGTGTTGATTAGACACGATTTCTGGCTGGATTTTCAGAAAGCTCAAGTGCTTTTTTAATCACTACAGAAGCTCATTATTGCTTTCCAGTGACTCTTATGTCCTTCACTTCTCCTTTCAGATTAGAGTCTATAGTCAGATGAATATTGGATGATTTCATTACATACAAATGCAATCAACAGTTTTGCATAAATTTCTCCTCTTTTCTTGAGTTTCAATTGACCTCAGCACCCGTGGAGGCAGGCGCAATACACATGTAAATGAGCTGGCGTTGCGGCAAAGGCACGGATGCGGAGAAACAAGATAAACTGTCAGATAATATTCAGGATTTTTAAGAGATCAAAAAATACTTCCTTGTTCAGCCCAGCCGTAAAAATGGCACCTTCAGCTGCCGGGGAATGTGCTTTTGTTTTGCTCAGTGCCTGGTTGTGGACAAAGGCCAGGAGTGGCACCAATGCTGAGCGAGAGGCTGGGCAGTGCTGGCGGCGGCAGCGTGGGGATGAGAGCAGTGGGGACGGTGTCCATGGGGTGCAGGTGGTGATGGAACAGGGATCCTGCTGCAGAGGAGCCCCTGATGGAGTCTTGGAGACCATCACAGTGAGGAGGTGCCCACCACCAGAGCCTGCTGCAGAGCTGGGTTTGGCGGCTGTGGTACCCTATGGTGGGTACCACCATCCCTGGCTCCTGTTCTGCTGTGAGCATCTCAATGAGGGATGCTGAGTTTGAACTCCACCAGATCCCCATCTCCTCCTGGGTGGCCCCAAGCATCACCCCTGTGGCAGAGGCACCTGCCAGGGCTGGAGGCTGCCCTCCTCACACCGCACAGGCAGGGCACGGGGGAGCTGCATGTTCAGAATGTATTTAAGCTAATACTCCACGCGAACAATCAGGGCTAATTTAAACAAACTATAATTAAACATAAAGGACTTCTTCGTAGGGAAGTCAGAGGAAAACTGTCAGCGGTTACTCTGGAAGCAAGGCCCTTACCCTTAAAAGAGTCATTTTTGTGCTAATGTGAGCAATCCAGCACTCCCACACTCGCCTTTGGGGAGCCAGTGGGGAAAGAAACTCTTGGGTTTCTTTTGATACCTTTATGTGCTAATCTTCTTAACAGATTTTTAATTAATGGGAGCAGGGCACTTTGCAGTCGTGAAATCCATCGGTGTAATTGCCTGGTGGATTAGTCCCATTAAGCACACAAATTACCTGTCTCCAGGCCGCCGGCCCCACTGGGAAGCTCCCCGCGCTGGACACACCGAGCGGCCCCATTCTGAAACAATTTTGATAAAATAAACTCTCTAATCAGGTAAATAATTCCATAAGGGAAATTGCTGCCTTCCCGCAGCCCCCCTCCACTGGGACCTGCCTACTTTCAGGGGAATGCAGCCTGCCTCCAATTACAGGCGAAACTCCAGCTCGGAGACTGCTTGGGAGAAGCCCACGGCACACGGGACCCCCTCGAACCACAGCAGACAAGGAATTAAGGCATTTAAGCTGTCAGCCAGAATCTGGCCCGGTCCCTGATTACCTGGGGGGGACGTGCTGCGTATTTGGGTTCGTGTCCGTTGCAATTTCCTGGCCCCCAGCGT